>OVBA01003281.1:0-28827 GCA_900406435.1 Lepidium aucheri | reverse complement strand
TTAATATTCAAATAGAAAAATTAAATTCATTATAATAATTATAAAAATTATGTATATTTATAATAATTATAAAAATTATATATATATATATATTTATAATAATTATAAAGTAAATATTATATATATATATAATTATCTGTATACACTAATCCATCGATATTACAAATATCTTACTTATAAAATAAATATTATATATAAATAATTATCTATATAAAGATTAGTCAANATCTTACTTATAAAATAAATATTATATATAAATAATTATCTATATAAAGATTAGTCAACATTGAATATCCTATTATATTGGTAACATATTGGTAACAAATTTATATTGGTAAGATAATTATCAAGTAATATTGGTAAAAAAGTTAAATATAAAATAACTATCGATATTGGTTTTTAATAAGATACAATTATCGACTTAGTTTAGTTTTTTATATATATCTTTGATCTTAATCCTAACAAATAATATGATCCTAAATTCCTAATTTTAATAGAAAATAATTAGTTAAATATATCCTAAATAAATATGTGTATGTAAGATCTCAATCTTAATTTAAAAGTAAATTGTGAATATTAATCTCCATATACACATAAACATATAGACAATTTTTTCAAGGAAGAATTCCAAAAATACCTCTCAAAGGAGGACATTTTCATCACTGCCCTTATTTTTTGGATATTTTCAAAAATGCCCCTCATTATGGTAAAATGACCAAAATGCCCTTATATTATTATTTTTAATATTTTTACAAACTTTTTTCCCGCCAAAAAAACTTTTCCGCCAAAAAAAACATTTTTCCTGCCAAAAAAAATTTTCCCGCCAAAAAAATAGTTCCTGCCAAATTTTATTCCACTTTACGAAAAAAATTTTCCGCCAAAAAAATATTATAAGGGAGTTTATAAAATTTTTTTATAAGAGAGCTTATAAAATTTATAAGACTTTATAGGAGAGCATATAAAATTTATAAGATTTTATAAGAGACCTTATAAAATTTATAAGGCTTTATGATAGAGATTATATAATTTATAAGGAACCTTATAAAATTTATAAGGTGTTTATAAAAAATTTATAAAGTGTTTATCAAAATTTATAAGGCTTTATAAGAGAGCATAAAATTTATAAGGTGTTTATAAAAATTTATAAGGCATTTATAAAAATTTAAAATGTGTTTATAAAACTTTTGTAAACATTTATAAGCGCACTTATAAATCTTTGGCGGGAAAAGTTTTTTTTTTCGGAAAAGTTTTTTTTCCGTAAATTTTTTTTGTTGAAATTCCATATAAAAAAATTTGGTGGGAAATGTTTTTTTCCGGAAAAATTTATAACAATTATTTTGAGGGTATTTTTGTCATTTTTGAATTAATTAGAGGCATTTTTGAAAAGTTAAATGTTAAAGAACATTTTTGAAAAAGGGTACACCAAAAAGGGCATTTCTCAAAATTTCCCTTTTTTTTAACTCTCTTCAATTTTTCTAACTTTCTTCAACTTAATTATTTTTTTTGTTTACATCCAACGCAATAGGCAAATAAAAAAAAAGTAAACATTTAAAATTAAATGTATCATTATTTTGTTTTACAAATATTAATATAATATTTTATCAATATTTATATACATATATATATATATATATGTTTTATGAATAAAATTCTATCATCTCAATTACTTAATTTTTATAGGTTAAATAACAATAAACACAAAACTTAAAATAACACAAGTTATTTAGATTAATCAGCAAAAAAAGTTTGTATCGTCGTACGGTGATAGAACTTTTAAGGAAATGGGAAGAAAGAATTTTAAATAAAAACGATGAGCGTATATGAATAAATTTTCTCTTATTTGATAAAAAAATTGAATTTTAATATGTTTTTTCTTTATTTGAAAAATTTTTATTATCCAACTAAAAATTAAAATCTGTCTACAACATGAGAATACTATTCAAGGCTTTATGCATCATTTTTCTTATGGAAAAATTTGGAAATGCACTATATAAAATTTTTTTTTATCAAAATTTGTAATTTTACCGAAATTTGTTATTTTAGTATGCAAGATTGCTATAAAAATTACAAAGTTAGAAAATACTGAAACAACTCAAAATAATCATATTATAGATCCGAAAATATCTAGAAGATGTTTGACACAAAAGTCGGCCAAACGAGGTATGAATTTTATTATACGATTATATGGTTTAAATATTTTACTATACTAATTATTCATAATATTATAAATAGGTTAAATATAATTTTTTTAAAGACCATGTGTACAATATAAGCAACTACAAATTCATCATATTACTTTTCCAAAAAATATTTTATGCATAGCAAAGACAACCATCTAGTTAAACAATTCTTTTCTTAAGATATATTGAATTGTATTTTTTTTATTTAGGTTTTTTTGTCGACTTTTATTTGGAATATCAAGTTGTAAATTGTGGTCCTTACAGAAAATCAGTATAAAAAAAGAGTTTCTATTTAGCTACCTTCATTAGTTACTATATATATATATATTAGTATCCAAAAATTCATAGTTCTCAAAAAACCGAATAGATGGTAGATTTTCAAAACATCTTATAGAAAACATATCTCTTTACTATTGAAAATTCCACTCAGCACAATCTCTTCAAATTATTCAAAACCGCTCCATTGTAGTTGTATAAGACCATTTTTGGACATTGATATGATATGATTTTTCCTAACTTAAATAAATAAACACGTTTGCAAGTGGTTTTTAGTTCAGTGGCTGGTGATAAATCCACTATAAGCAGGCGCACATGCACCAGGGATCGAGTCGCACAACCTACAAAATTTATGTAGGAATTTGGCTAATGGACCGGCTATTATGATTCAATATTAATATTATTGTTGACAAAAAAAAGCACATTCATCTTCCAGATCAAACAATCAATCAGAGTTGTATTTAAGATAATGAGTATTGTCTTTTGGGTTTTAATTTTTTTTCAAATTTTCTTTTCTGGTCACAAACAATCTCTTTAACTTGTAACCATTTTTTGGTAATAAAAATGTACATTTTATCATAGGAAAACAAAGTATGATTCAGAAAAGAAAAAAAACCTCACTTCATATCCATCTTTTTAATAAATCTGTAGAATACAAAAAGTCCAAACAAAACCCAAAAAGGAAACAAAAATCCAAAAAAAAAGAAATTAAAGCTTAAACAAGGAAATCTTTTAAAACTAACCCAAAAAGAATCTAGATAGGACACAAATTGATAGAAATTCAAGATATTGATACCCTGAAAGAAGTCTAAAGAAATGCCAAACATCACAGATCTAAATGGATTGAAAATCTTTCATATGACGAATGAATGTATCTCTGATGGTCTAAAGTGCATTGACCTTTTTTCATTCTTCTCTTCTACGTCGGTTGACGCAAAACTTCATGATGTGACCTCCAAATCAACTAGAAATGCATAGCTATGTTTCTCCATCTCTGAGTTTGTTCCCACTGGATGGTGAGACGATGATGGTCTTCATATGACTTTTTGTCAGAGAAAATCCTAAACTTAATCATAAAATAAATAGATAAAATCCACTTAAAGCTCTTGGAAATGGACATGTCTTTGTAGGCCCGATCCATTAAAGTAAAAAGACAAAATTTTATAACGTATTTTGGTTTATAAAAGGCCCACAATATAGATTAGTCCGGCATAGCCCAATTATTAGGATATGAGAGTACACCATAATTTGGAGATATGATGCCACCGACACAAGAGGCGGAAGAACCAAGAATGATTCAAGATGTTCTTCCACATTCGCAAATGTAATTCCAACATCTATTCAAGATCTTCAGAGTGTTCTGAATATCTCCATCTCTGAGTTTGCTTCCATTAGATGGTCAGACGATGATGGTCTTCATATGACAAATCTCTCTTTGTCAGAAAAAATCCTAAACTTATCATAAGATAAATCGATAAAATCTACTTAAAACTCTTGGGAATGGACTTGTCCTTGTAGGCCCAATCCATTAAAGTAAAAAGACAAAATTTTATAACGTATCTTGGTTTATCAAAGGCCCACGATATAGATTAGTCCGACATAGCCCAATTATTAAGATATGAGAGTTCACCATAATTTGGTGATATGATGCCGCCGACACAAGAGGTGGCAAAACCAGGAATGATTCAAGATGTTCTTCCACATTCGCAAATGTAATCCCAACATCTATTTAAGATCTTCAGTGTTTTGAATATCTCCTTCTGAATTGCTTATTTATGTTTTATGATGTATATCAATCCTTTTAATGCTGAGCATATAGTTTTGAAACATTAATATTAATGGAAAGCAGTCTTGTAACATGAAAAACAAAAGGATAATTGAAAGAAATCTCGAGAGATGTAGACCAAAGAGATCTCTAATAGCTATGAAATGAAACTAAATAAAGCATATAACAAAACAAGATGCTCAAAGGGATAGAGATAAATCGATCATATCCTCGCTTTTAGACTTCTCTTCTTCTGGCTGATCATCATCAATCTCCACAACATTTTGGATTCCAATCTTTGAGATGAGATTCTTCTCACTCAAAACATTCTCTTGCAAAGAAAAACCTCTAGAAACATTGGTGCTTTGAGGAGGAGCAAGAAACATTTTTGGGATCAAAGGGTTGTATGAGGGTAATCGATCAAGGCCCATTGAACTAAAACCATTGGAACTTGTGTTTCCGGTGAAGAAGCTAGTAGGAGTCACACAAGGAGAAATGGGCATGTTCATATTGTTGATTCCTCCAATGGCTCCACCACTGCAAACACGTTTACGAGGATCAAGAGTGATACCAAGATGATTTTCATTTGATAAAGCATCTTGAGAATAACCACCGAATAGAATGTGAGGCTTGTCTAGGTAAGGATTCATAAAAGAGAGTGCAGGGAAGTCTGCTTCCATCTCTTTCCGCTTCTTGTCCCACTGCCTCTCTTGCTTGTGTGCGTTCTGATGACCACCTAGGGCTTGAGAAGTTGAGAAACCTTTCTTGCAAAAGTTACAAGTGTAGGTCTTGTTCGACTTTGAAGGGTAAAACTTCATGATCTCTCCTCTTTGCGCAAAACTGAATCCAAAACTAGGATTAAGAATCCTGTTTTCCGAGATTACCTCTTGAGGAGATCCTACTCTCATATCGTCGTTCCTTGATACCTTCTCCGGGGACTCCTCTATGGCCACAATAATGCTTTGGATTTCTTCGGAATTGGGTGTGGACGAATTTGAAGAAGACATATCTTGGTTCTCTACAAGAAATCTTTTACCTTTAAGTTTGAACTTAAAGAAGTGATCTTTATTTTTGTGTGATAGATACAGAGAAACGAAAATGCTATTTATTGAGAAGAAAAACATAATGTTCATTAACAATTATATATGGTATAAAATCTCCAAGGGTAAACTAAATAAAGACAGAACTACTATGACTTCATATCTCTAAAGTTATTGCTTCTTTCTTTAAGTAATTGATTTTACTTCTTTTGACTAACAATAATGATATTCTTGTGTGAAATATATTATTCAACATAACATGTTTATGTGAAATGTGTACCATATATATAACTAGGTATATAATTAAATATTAGAATATATTTTATAATTGACTGTTAAATGATATATACTACAATAAATCCACTTTTATAAGTTGGATGCAAGTTTCTTTAATCATCTCAGTTTTCGTATCTTTTAGTATTTTATCTTATATAATTGAATATTTATTTACTGATTCAAATATTTACATTTATGTGCATATAAATTATACAGGAAAACGCACTCAAACACACAAAAATCAATTATTTTACTTCACAAAAAACAGCATACAAAATTTCGTTTGAACAACTGTTGCAAACTAGTAATGTTTCTATGAAAATCTTGTTTTTTTTTTTTTTTTTTTTTTTTGTAAAGATATATTTAAATTGATATATGAAAAAAACATTTAATAAGTCAACTAGCCAAAGTAGCATTTTCTACTGTTATGGAAGGATGATGTTATTCTTCACTAATTTAATAGAAAATATTTGTTCATAACAAATACAAAGATATTGCATTCTAATATGGAAAAATTAATTTGGAAGATGTTTCATAAACATTAAACTTAGACAGCTTTTGCTTGACTATATGATTCTTCTTTTACATGAATAAATATTATAAAATAAAATAAAAATGTGAGATTTTTTTAGTTAGCTTTTTGGTCATATATAATTTTTTTTTTACTTTCTATGTTCTGATTGAGAGAAAAATACTCCAAAAGGAAAAAGAAAATTACAAAACTGGTGCATGAACTGTAAATAATAACTATCATTCCTTAATATATATGTTCATATATACATATTTAGAGAGAAAAAAACATAAATACCTTTAGAAACAGTTTTTTCTTAAACTGTGAATATCTTATTATATAAAGTTTAGTTTTTAAAAGTTAATAATTAACAATATGTTGACATATGTCAAATCTAACGAGAATGTTGTATTTCAAATTTTTTAAAGTTTATTATTATTCTAAATACTTCATCCGTTTCACTTTAGTTGTCATTCTAGAGTTTTGTACATATATTAAGAAAATATGTAAATGTTCTCTTATGCCCTTATTTGACTATTAAAATTCTAAATTATTTGATATTTTAATTATTTAAGTAGGAGCAAATGAGATAATTTTGTATCAAAAACTACATTGAAAAACTAGAATGACAACTAATATGAAACGGAGGGAATAATAAGTTTCAAGGTATAAATACTACTAATATTAATCACAATCATGTATTTTCTAAACTAAAATTTGAAAGTTTAAGTAGAACTTATATTATTATTTTATAATATATACTATTAAAACATATCAATTTCAAAAGATGATATTCAAAGTATCATAAATATATGGGTGATTTACTGAATTAAATACAAATTATGCCAAACTTAAATAGATAAAAGTATCAAAAATTACTAGAATAGTTTTTGGAATTTTTTATATACCATTTTGCCCCTTTTTGATGAGTAAACAAAAAATAATTACAAAAGTGTCATTAATGAAACATGCCACGTCATCACGCGGCAAGAGATGAATTTGACTAAACTAAATGAATGCAACATAGACAAGTTGATAATATTCTAGTATAGTTGACCATTCGGTGATGTAGTGTATGGTAAAGTTACAGATAACCAATGATTGAGTTTGTGTTCTTCGTGGTTAAGTTAATAATGACCCATAGTAGAGTTGAAAGTAAGATAATATTGTGTGTGGTTGAGTTTATTTTCCCCATGATAGAGTTTGTTTTCTCCGTTGTCAAGTTAATATGACCCATAGTAGAGTTGATAGTAAGAATAATATAGTGTGTGGTCGAGTTCATTTTCCTCATGGTTGAGTTTGTTTTCTTCGTGGTCAAGTTAATAATGACCCATAGTAGAGTTGAAAGTAAGATAATATAGTGTGTGTGATCGAGTTCATTTTTCCCATGGTTGAATTTGTTTTCTTCGTGGTCAAGTTAATAATGACCCATAGTAGAGTTGAAAGTAAGATAATATAGTGTGTGTGATCGAGTTTATTTTTCCCATGGTTGACTTCGTTTTCTTCGTGGTCAAGCTAATAATGACCCATAGTAGAGTTGATAGTAAGAATAATATAATGTGTGGTCGAGTTCATTTTCTCCATGGTTGAGTTTGTTTTCTCTGTGGTCAAGTTAATAATAACCCATAGTAGAGTTGAAAGTAAGATAATATAGTGTGTGGTCGAGTTCATTTTCCCCATGGTTGAGTTTGTTTTCTTCTTGGTCAATTTAATAATAACATATAGTCAGAGTTGAAAGTAAGATAATATTGTGGTCAAGTTCATTTTCCCCATTGTTGAGTTTGTTTTCTTCGTGGTCAAGTTAATAATAACCCATAGTAGAGTTGAAAGTAAGATAATATAGTGTGTGGTCGAGTTCATTTTCCCCATGGTTGAGTTTGTTTTCTTCTTGGTCAATTTAATAATAACATATAGTCAGAGTTGAAAGTAAGATAATATTGTGGTCAAGTTCATTTTCCCCATTGTTGAGTTTGTTTTCTTTGTGGTCAAGTTAATAATGACCCATAGTAGAGTTGAAAGTAAGATAATATAGTGTGTGGTCGAGTTCATTTTCCCCATGGTTGAGTTTGTTTTCTCCGTTGTAGAGTTCGTTTTCTCCGTGGTAGAGTTCTTTTGTTCCATGGTTGAGTTCGCTTGTTATTACTCATAAATAAACTCTACTACACTAACACAACTCGTGATATACTCTTCCATATTGTAACCTAACTTTACCAAACTATAACCTAACTCTACCAAACTGTCACCAAACTCTACCACTCATAAACGAACTCTACTACACTAACAAAACTCTTGATGAACTCTTCTAAACTGTAACTTAACTTTACCAAACTATAACCTAACTCTACAAAACTGTTAACCAAACTCTACCAATCATAAACGAACTCTACTACACTAACAAAACTCGTGATGAACTCTTCCAAACTGTAACTTAACTTTACCAAACTATAACCTAACTCGACCAAACTGTTACGAACTCTACCACTACAAACCCAGCTAAATTCATCGAAGACATAAAGCCTATTTCGAAATCATTCTGAAACCTAATGTTGAAAAACAAAATTGGTAGAAATTGAGAGAAGAAGAACAAAATGGTGAGAAGAAGAAGAAACGAGAATAAAAAACAAGAGAATAAGAAGAAAAAACGAGAGAAGAAGAAGAGATAAGAAGAAACGAGAGAAGAAGAAGAGGGAAGAAGAAGATAGACGAAGAAGAGAAAAAAAAAAGAAAGAAGAAGAAAGAAGAAAAGAGAAGAAGAAAGAAGAAGAAATTTTTTTTTTAATTTCTTAAAGGGTGCAAACGTAATTGCAGCCTTTTTTGTTTTTTTGTTTTTTTGAATCTATTTTAGTAATATTAACATAATTTGTATATAGATGAGTAATTTTTTCTAAATATATTGAATATAATATTTAAAATGTCGATTTTTCGGTTTCATATCTAGTTGATATATATATATATATATTATATTTTAATGAAGATCTTTTAAAACAATTTTTCACCAAATTGTGTTAAGATATTTTCTATTATTTTTCAAAATCAAAACTTAAATTTATATTATTAGTTAATTAATATCTATGTTTAGTAACTCAGAAGAAGAAAATAAAAAGTAAAATAAATAGAAAAAGAGACAAAACCACAAACTTATTTTAGTCTGTCTCTATCGATATGAAGCTGAACGCATTCCACGCCAAACCTCAGAAAACATAGCAACCCAAATTAACAATGGAACTCCAAAACTATCTTTGTAAATATTTTCAAAAATTATGCAGAATTCAGAATCCTAAGGAGGCTACGTAAGCTTCGAAAAAAAAAACACAAACAGCTCTTTAGAAAACAGAAAAAGAATAAAAAAAAATGAGCTGTTGAATATTTTAAATAAAAAAATAAAACAAATTTTCTTTCTTTTTTCTTTTTACAATTTAAAAATAAAATAAAAATGCCATACGGATCATATAACGATGATGCAAAGAGGAAAAAGAGATACATTATTATCTCTGTCTCTGCAGCTCTTCTGGTTTCTATGGTTGTTGCCGTTACAATAGGCATTAACGTCAGTGATGATAAAAGTGATGGAGAAATCACAACTTCCGTTAAAGCCATCAAAGATGTTTGTGCACCAACGGATTACAAGAAGACTTGTGAAGATACTCTAAAGAAAGATGCTAAGAACACATCAGATCCATTAGAGCTTGTAAAAACAGCGTTTAACGTGACGATGAAACAGATAAGTGACGTGGCTAAGAAGTCACAAACTATGATTGAGTTGCAGAAGGATCCAAGGACAAAGATGGCTTTAGATCAATGTAAGGAGCTTATGGATTATGCAATGGGTGAGCTTAGTAACTCGTTTAAAGAATTGGGTACGTTTGAGTTTCATAAGGTTGATGAGGCGTTGATTAAATTGAGGGTTTGGCTTAGTGCAACGATAAGCCATGAGCAAACTTGTCTTGATGGGTTTAAAGGGACACAAGGAGATGCAGGTGAGACCATTAAGAAGGCTTTGAAAACCGCGGTGCAGTTAACGCATAACGGGCTTGCAATGGTGAGTGAGATGTCGAATTACTTAGGAGTAATGCAGATTCCGGAGATGAATAGTCGTAGGTTGCTTTCTCTAGAGTTTCCTTCGTGGATGGATGGTCGAATGCGTTCGCTTTTGTCTGAGGTTAAACCAGATATGGTGGTAGCACAAGATGGAAGTGGTCAGTACAAGACTATCAACGAGGCATTAGATAATGTACCGAAGAAGGAGAACAAGACTTTTGTGATTCATATTAAGAGTGGAATGTATAAAGAGTATGTTCAGGTAAACAGAAGCATGAATAATCTGGTTTTTATCGGTGATGGTCCCGACAAAACAGTCATTTCTGGCAACAAGAGTTTCAAGGACGGTATTACAACTTACAGAACCGCCACAGTTGGTAATGATTTCTCTTTCTTTTTGTGTTTTTTCACCATTTGAATCAGGCCTAATTAAGAAAGAGTCTTATATATGGTGGTTATTGCAGGAATCGTTGGAGACAGTTTCATTGCTAAGGACATAGGGTTTGAGAACACAGCTGGGGCAATAAAGCATCAAGCAGTTGCGGTTAGGGTTATGGCAGATAAGTCAATATTCTACAATTGTAGATTCGATGGTTATCAAGACACCCTATACGCACATTCACATCGTCAGTTTTACCGTGACTGTACTATCTCTGGTACAATTGATTTTCTCTTTGGAGATGCAGCTGCAATATTCCAGAACTGTACATTATTGGTAAGAAAGCCACTTGAGAACCAAGCATGCCCCATTACCGCCCATGGACGCAAAGATCCACGAGAATCTTCTGGATTTGTTTTCCAAGGGTGTAAAATTGAGGGTGAACAAGATTACTTGGCAGTCAAGGAAAGTAGCAAAGCTTATCTTGGAAGGCCATGGAAAGAGTTTTCAAGGACTATCATCATGAACACTTTCATTCCAGATTTTATTCCGCCGGAAGGATGGCAGCCATGGCAAGGCAATTTTGGTCTAGACACACTCTTTTACTCAGAGGTGAGCAACAATGGACCAGGTGCAGCTATCACAAATCGAGTTACTTGGCCCGGAATTAAGAAATTGACTGAAGAAGAAATCCTTGGATTTACTCCATCTCAATATATTCAAGGTGACTCTTGGATTCCAGGTAAAGGTGTACCATACGTACCTGGTCTTATGAACTCCACAAACTCTACCACAACCGGGTCTGCTTCATCAGAAACAAGTTCCAGTTCTAACACAACAACTTCACCTTCACCTTCAACCTCTCCGTCAGCTGGTGGTGGTTCCTCATCACCTTCAACATCTAATGCAGTGTCTCCTTCCGCTTCTCCATCATCTTCACCTTCAACGAGAGAGTCTCCTTCAGCTTCTCCATCAGCTTCACCTTCAACGAAAGAGTCTTCTTCAGCTTCTCCATCAGCTTCACCTTCAACGACAGAGTCTCCTTCAGCTTCTCCATCAGCCTCTCCATCAGTTTCTTCATCAGCTTCACCATCAGCTTCTCCATCAGCTACTCCATCAGCTTCTTCTTCAGATTCACCTTCGGCTTCTCCTTCTACTTCACCATTGGCTTCTCCACAAAGCTCTGCCTAAGTAGAGGTTGTTTGCTTTCTGCTCGAAAAAGCAAATCTAGAGAAAGAAAATATTTTGACAAAAAAAATATTTTCTTGGAGAGTTAAGGTTGAGGATTTTTGGTATGCTAAATCAAGGAGAATATGAGTAGTTTTGTGAATTCGTGTTAAATCGTCATGTATATATGTTGTTATTACATAATTAAAATGAATTTGTACATCTTGTTTCTGATGTAAGAATGGGAGGGTTTTTCTTTTGTATATCCAATGTATATAGAAAAGTTTATACGATTTACATTCCTAAAGTACCATTGAATTTTTTCCAGTTATGTCATTTCGTATACGATTTAGAGTTTTGTTCGAAGGATTGCTAAACACGCAGAGACAGACACAATATCCTTTCTTGCTTTGTTTGGTGGTACATCATCGACATGTAAAGTCATAAAACCCTTCCATTTGGTGGTAAAAAAATCTGCTTTAAATTTAAAGACATAAAAACTAGTCATGGACATTTAGTTCGGTTCAGATTTTTTGGTTTTCAGTTTTTTTTGTTTTGTTTTAGAAATATGGTAATTAATAGATATAGACTAAAATTTGATTTGGTTTTGATTCAGTTTCAGTTTCAATTAAATAGGATCGAATTAAACCTGAAATAATATTAATTCTGTTTCGAATGATTACTTGTAAACAAAAATAATCAAATACTCGAAAATAGGTGATTAGTTGTAATCAAACTATTATTAATACAAATTAGTTTTGGTTCAATTCGAAAACCAAAATTATTTGTATATTGAAACTGAACGGTTTGTTACCAATATCCAAAACCAAACAGTTCTTTACCAGTATCCAAAACCGAACAGTTCTTTGATAGGAACCAAAACTGAATGATTCTTTGCTATGAGCCTAAGATCTGTTTTCGTTCAATTTGATTGGTTATTTCAGTTCTTTGCCCAAAACTAAAAAGATACCAAAACATCAAAACATACTTCTTATTAGTTTTTCTCCCAAAAAAAAATCCCATACCATTGTCGGGATCTAAATTCATGGTTTTAAATATTCAAACATCGAATATCCATCCCAAAATTGAAGTATTTGTAGATCTAATTGAAGCAAATTAGTGAATTACAACCGAAATTTAGATTTAGGATAATAATTAAAACCTCTAGTCGGAAATTGAAACTAATTAGATAAAAATCCGCGCTACGCTGCGGTAATATATTTGAAATTTTTTTGAGTAAGATGAGTACAAATGTTGATAGAATTTTTAAAAGATAGAAGAAAACAAAAGCATACACCCTCAATATAAGCTTTTAACAATATAAATATTGCATGTTCTATAGTAACTTGTATTTATGATTTTGAGATACTTAGCTTACATGTTTTTCCAAAGGTTTGGTGTCAATTATTCTTATTGGAGATCATAGTCATGTCCTTTCGTCTCATTATATGAATATTTTATGTTCTCAAAAAAACTTCAGAATGATACACCTATAAAGAATTGTTGTACATGCACTATGCACTATTTTGTAGTTGTCAGTAAATTGGATCATAGAGATGTATTTTTTTTGTGTGGATCATAGAGATGTTTTATACTTCGTGATAATGACACTGAGTTTCTTATTAAAGTTTTTTTTTATCAAAATGGTTCGAAAAAATGTACTATGATTCTGAAAGATGTTTTCATATTTAAATTATATGAAATATGTTTGAAGACAAGAATAACTATGTATATGTTCTTATACTGATTTGAACTTTTCATTCTTTGACTTTTTATTGAATAGAGAAGACATATGAATTTGAGAACCCCATATATATATTTTGACTAAAGAAGATCTATACTAAGACCATTGTAGAACTGTAGACTTAATTCAACATTCCTGAAACATATATATATATAGATAGACATATATAGTAAGTAACATCTTTGCACTAATATTCATCAAGGTTGGTGATGATGAACGGTAATTGTAGAGGTTTCTTAGATGTCCTAACGTTCTTAAGAGTTAACATGAGCTTTTGTCTCTTTTTTTTAAGTTCTGCAAATTTGAGACTTACTTGAGAGTATCGATTATGCATTTCCTTTAGCTTTGTCTTCATAGTTGAATACATGCTTATGGTTTCTAGATTTGTTCAATTAGTTTGTTTATGTCTCTAAACTTTGGAAGTTTGCTTCATCATCGTTGTGTTGCTTCAAGTAAGAGCTGCAACTTCAAGAAAAAAGGATTATGTTCAAAATCGTATAGAGTTTTCTCAAACAAACTACTTTTAGTGACCGTTAAATCAGGTTTCAAATTATCTGAGACCACCAAGCAGCTCAGGAGAGAAAATATTTTAGACACCAGCATTATGCTTCTGTTCTTCAAAACTTTCAAAACTAACACCAAAAGCTTTGTTCAGTTAGTCAAATAGAAGCTGTAAAAACTACTTGTAAGATATAGAGAGAAGTAAACATTTACAGAGATCATTGATAACATTAAGTAATCAATGCAAATTAACTCAACGATGACACAATATAAATTCAAGTGAAAATCCAATGCTCCGGATCAAACTAAAAGTCCAACCTTTCCCATGTCCATAGGCAAGAAGGTTCATAACGTCACCAAGTGACCAACAATGCTTGCGGACTCAATTCTCGCCACTATGCCTTTTGGTAAATCGGACAACAAAACAGTTTTTAGGAATGTTGTACTTGTTCTTGTCTTGATTGATAAGAAGAATCCTTACATTGGAATTCGTCAATTGCCATCTACAGAAACACGAATAACTTCTCAGGAACATGCTCAACAAAGAAAGAGCCAACAATAACAACAAATAAACTAAATTGATAAATATATATATGTCTCGTTCTCCTGAATTTAACTTGATACTTCTTGAAGTAAGTGTTCAACTTGCTGGACTTACACCTAACAAACCGAAATATTCTCTTTATTAGTATAATACATAAATTATAATCCTATAAGATCCAAAGAAGTGTGAAATTCAGGTGCTATGTCCTACGTACTTCCAATGATACCATGAAACTTTTTCACTCAACCATTGGTTATTGTAGTGGTTCGATCCAAGAATATCTTGACTTTCATTTTAAGAATTTCAGATCGAACGACAAAACAATTATGAAAATAAGAACTTGAAGGAAGACATGAAAACTTTACTGAATGATTGATATACAAAAAGATAAAAACAACTCTGTAATCAAACCTTAAATATTAGTGATAAATTTGTGATTAGCTAAATGATGCGATGAAGTTACTCGTTATGGTACGCTATGACTATCTGTTGCTTCTCCACAGTGAGCTCTAATGTGAATATAAGGTAGCCTCTCGATCCCTTAGAGCTTTTGGTCTTCTTAGTCGAGCTATTAACCTAGAAAAGTAAGGATTCATCATTGGCTTGATTATTAATCTGATGAAAACCAAGAGCAAAATGTAACACAATTTCTTCTCTCTCCTTCTTAAAAAATACACCGGAAGAATAGCTTTAACACATGTCCTCAATCCAGTAGCATCATTATAACTTCAAAAGACACAAAATATGAGAATTTTGGGTAGAGAATAATACAAGTAAGAGAAATCTAAATGATCAAAGTCAGACAAAAACAAAAAGTAAAAAATTTGGAATTACTTGGATTTTAATCTCACAACTCGATCAGAGATAATCTTGTCTTGTCTTTGAGACGAAGAGCATCTCACGATATGCTTTTGTCTCCTTGTGTTCTCTTCTTATCAAATCTCAATTTCAACAAAATTGGAAGCAATATTGAACAATGAGAACAATTGGCCGGGAAAACGTTCAAAACTCTTTGTATACCTCGGACTTGCTTTGTTTCAGCTATTGTAACGCTTGAGTCGGAGTAAATGTAATTAAATAAGATCATGGAGATGTGAAATCGTTACCACAAAGCTTAAACCCTTGTGCCATTTTTTTCATTTAAATTTTTTTTGTTGATGTGTTATAATTAGAATAATTTGATTGGAGTATAGGAAGAAGGCAATGAGTGATGACGAACTTAATTGACCTAATACGTGAAGACGTGTAATTAATTTTGAGGACATGTTTTAACCTTATAGTCTAATTGGCTGATAGTGAGCTTAATTTTATAGTCTAATTCTCGTCCTCTGGAGACATAGTCTCTTATTATATATACTAGATGATGTCCCGTGCTATGCATGGATTATGTTTTATTAAGAAATTTATTATACATTTGTAGCTATTATTTGTTTATAATATTTATATGTGATATTTGATTTTTTTGTTAATACTTCACGGTTTGATTTGTATATAGATATGAATTTATTAATTTTATAGATATTTGATATATTAAAAATTAAATTATAATGATGACCGGTATTGTATACAAAAATATTTATTTATCTCTGTTGATTTAAATTTTTATTCATTACAATTTTCACATATAAACTTTTTTGATTCGTGTTATTTATGTTTTTTACCCACCCTCACATATGTTTTTAGACTCGTATTTATTTAAGTTTCAATTCCGCGTTTATTTAGGATTTTAAACATGTATTCATTTATGTTTGTAGATACATGTTCATTTAGGTAAATATAAGTCATGTGTTCATTTAAGCATTTAAACTTGTATTTAAAAATTATTGTAATATATTTCTGAAAAAATAATCCTAATACCTTTCAAATTTAATGTTTGTAACATTTAACTTTTTATGTTCTTTGGATTTCATCACTTAAAACTATTAAACCAACTAAAACTATTAAAACTATCAGACCTATTAAAACTATAGAAACCAAATTAACCTTTATTTTACCAAAATCAAAACAAACTACTCAATCTCTTCCAAAATATATGATGTTTTAGGAAAAAAAGTTGTTCCAAAATATATGATGTTTTCAATATGTAAAGCAATATTATTATTATTATTTTAACCTATTTTTATTATTTGTATTCTACACACTGATTTCTAATTGGCTAAATAATTTTTATATAAATTAAAAGTATATTTTTAGTTGGAAATGTCAAATATTAAATAATTTTTTTATTTTTCTGAAAAACCTAAACATCATATATTTTGGAACTAAAGAAGTATTAAGATAAAGATTTATTTCCAAACAAATGAACTAACTATTGAATCAAATAAAATCATCGAACCTATCTTTATTTTATTAAAATCAAATAAAACTATTTTGTTAAAAAAATTTCTAAGCAAACAAAATAATCATATTTATTTTATCAAAATCAAAATATGTTTCTAAACAATTATTTTTATCAAAATATTTCCTTATTCCTTATTTTGTTTAGTTTTAGATAATTATTGACTTTTTATATAAATTCAATAAATAGATTTTTTAGTAGTATTATTTAATTTATTTAATCTCTATATATTAGAAAATAAAAATGATATTATTTTAAAATAAAAATATAATATTTTCTTTATTGATATTGGATTTGATATCCTTATAACTATATCTCCTACTTTCAAAGATTTACAAACGATGAGTTTTCCTTATTCTAATAGATTTTTCTTATCCTAATAAAATAAAATAATCATCGGGCCTATTAAAAAGGTTTTATCAAAACAAATTAATTGAAATTATAAGAAATGGATAAGGTTGTTAGATAAAACAAATCGACCAATAATTTTTTTTAAAATCTTTATTATATTATTACAAACATACAGAAAATCTTATTGTTATGGTTTTATTACAATAGAGATTTATAATCTTTATTATATTATTACAAAGATACTGGAAAATCTTATTGCTACGGTTTTATTCTAATAGAAATATTTAAGTTAAAAATCATTTTATATTAAAATTAAAACAAATTAATAATATTATGTAGATAAAGATATTAATAAGAATTAGTTAAAGGAACTTATATTACATTATCAAGAGATAATTTTTTCTAAAAATTAATATAAAATATATGAAATCTGTTAACGCTACAGTTTTATTATATATAGAGATTTGGATTAGGAATATCTCAATCCAATATTGTTTTTGTTGTTTTTTACTGTGTTGAATAATAACATTTAAATTATTGTTCTTATCAAAATTCAAACAAATTTATTTGTTAAAACAAACAAAATCATATCAATGTTCTTATCAAAATCTAAACAAAAGATTTTTCTTTAAAACTAACAAAAGACAAATCTTAAGTGGTTAAAGATTTCTTTTTAAAACCAACGAAAATAAAATTTTAGTTGGTCTTTTTACACTAACAAAAAATCAAATTTTAATGGGTTAAAGTTTTCTTTTATAACAAACAAAATTCAAATCTTAATTGCTTAGAAATTTCTTTTTAAACCCAACAAAAATAAAATCTTAATTGGTTAAATTTTCCCTTTTAATTGTATGTATTTATTGAAATCAAATTAAAACAAATTATTAGTTTTTAAAAATATTTTTATCTAAACAAAAAACAGATTAATTAGTTTAAACAAATCAACCAGTCAGAATAAATCAAGAGATTTAAAATCTTCATTATATTATTACAAAGATACAGAATATCTAATTACAACGGTTTGATTATAATAGAGATATCAACTAATTAGAAAATATTTTAAATTATTATAAAAGCATTCACATGAATAAATTATTAATAATATACCTTAAAATCACAAAGAACCATATCAATCGTTTGACCATATACTTTGGTGTATACCTTCGAGAGGTTTAAAATTTTGACTTTAATCCTCCACTTTTTTTTTAGATTTCAACAAAGAAATTTAAGAGAAAGACATGATGAAGAAATAATAATCGAGAGAAAATGGTGTCAATTTTGTTGGTGTTATTAAATTTATCATGAGATGTCTCTTATATAGACTTCGATTAAGTTATTGAATTAATATTCTTATCATAATTTAACAAACAAACAAAATTTGTTAAACTTATCTCTATTTTAAAAACTTAGAAAAAATGTTTGGTTCAAAATTCAACCAATCAAGTTATGCCTCAAATTCAAATACGACCAATCAAGTCAAATCAATAAAAACTCATTGCTACAAATATACAAAAATACAACCGAATCATGGGATAGATTCTCAAAATAAATTTTATTCAGACAATTTAATTATCTAATACAAATAGACCAATCATGGATTTTAAATCTCTATTATATTATTATAAATTATACAGATAGTTCAACACTACGATTTTATTATAATAGAGATTTGATTAGTTATTGAATTAACGTTCTTATCATAATTTAAATAACAAACTAAATCTATTTAATTAAAGATTATCATCATAATCTTAACACACTATGGTTCAACCAAATCTATTGAATTAATAAAATCTGTTAATTAAGCCAATCAACTTCAACTAATTTGTCTTGACGAAATCTATCCAATTAAGGAACTAATCGAATTAATAAAATATATTGAACCAATTTAATGAAATCTATTCTAATGAAATATCTTTAATTCAACTAATATGAAAATCTATTGAATTGATTAAATTCATGTAGTTTAGCCAATAAAATCGTAACAATTAAAGAAATATCTTTAATTCAGCCAATAAAATTCATGTAGTTTAGCCAATCAAATCGTAACAATTAAGGAATTATCTTTAATTCAACTAATAGCGAAATCTATTAAGAATCTCATCATAATCTATTAAATTGATTAAATCTATGTAGTTTAACCAATCAAATCGTAACAATTAAATTTATTGATACAAAAGACAAAGATATAACCAAATCATATCATAGATTATCTAAACAAATTTTATTCAGACAAATTAATTATCTAATACAAATGGACCAATCATAGATTTTAAATCTCTATTATATTATTATAAATTAAACGGATAATTCAACACTACAGTTTTATTATAATAGAGATAATTACTCTCGCATTTCATAAAACTCCTCAATCTTCGTTGATTCTTAAACAAGTACCCAAAAAGTCTTTTTGTTACAAATTAAACCCTTTAATTATTTCGAATATATCTTTCTTTTATATAGATCAGCAAACCCTTGAGATCTGTTTGATTTCGTCCTCGCGACTATGGCGGCTTCATCGTCTTCTTCCTCTTCGTCCTCCTCCGACGTGTCTTCTGATTCTGCAGACTCTCGTCGCCGCCGTAAGGATCGCCGTCATCACCGTAGACATGACCGAGACAGAGACTCGCTTAAAGTACGGAAGAAGAGCCGGTCAATCTCGAAAAAACGCCGTAGACGTCAACACTCTTCTGATTCCTCTGAATCTTCTTACTCAGACTCCTCCAGGTTTCTAGATTTCTTATCAACTATTCTCGCTGAGTTATGCGATTGAAAAACCTAAGCTATTGCTTTAATTATTTTTCATTTCTTAATCGGAGATCTTGGTTTCACATTTTGATTTCGTTCTTCGATGTTAGGATGAGAATCTAGTCTATGGAACACTATAGGGCTACTTTAGAGAAATCAAAGAGTGATATTTGTGTTTTTTGGTCGCAGAGATGAGAGCTCAGATAGTGAGCAGGAGAAGTCCCGAAGGCACAAGAAGCATGCAAAGCCAAAGAAGGTTTGCTTTGTTTACTAAATTCTTAACCACGTTAATGTCTCTCTTTCTGGTGTTCAGCTACAAAACCCCCTTTTGTTTACAGGCTAAGGACAAGGAGAGAAGCAAGAGTCATCGACATAAACGGCATAAGAACAGAGAAAGAAAGGTTGGACATTATATTCTCATTACGTCTCAGATATATTTTCATTAAGATAGCAAGTTACTTATAATACTTCTTTTGCCTTTCTCTGTGGCCTCTTCGAACGTCGAGCTGGGGCTGGTGACATGATGAACTGGGGACTTTTTGTTTTCTTTGGTTTGTTTTTTTTTTACTTTTTGGTCTTGGCAATGTGAGTGTTGTATAGAAAGGGGAAGGAGAAGGAAGCAGTGGACCTGTTAAACTATCGAAGGTACTAAAGATCTAAACTTTACATGAAGTTCTTGTTTCTTCTCCATGAATTTCACCGTGATAACTCTCTTCTCTGGTGATTCAGTTTCTAAGCCGTGACAAAGAAGATGGTGAGCGTAGAAGTGCTGTTTCAGGGAAAAAGGTCGGTTAAGACTCTTTTGGGTTTTCTAACATCACACCCTACAAAACAAGAGTCCTTTTTGGCTAACTTTCTTCTTCTCTGTTTGGCTACAGATTCTACTGAAGGTTGATAAGTCGAAAGAAGACAAAGCTGCAGAGAACAAGAGAAATGAACTACTCAAGTTCCTAAATGCAAGTTTCGACTAGTTTTTTTTGTCTGTCTCCATGGCAGAATCTCAACAAGAAAAATGTAAGATGTTCTGTGATCAAATTCTAGTTTGTGTACCTTTATGGTGATTCAGATTCTTGTTGTGGAATTTATCCGATGGACTATCTGTAATGAATTTGAGTCAATATTACAGCCTTCTGAACTTGCATCTCTGTGTCTGTTATAGTTTAATTATCTTCATACTCTGTATTATCGCACATTGTTCTTCTTGGTAACCTGAGAAATGGTTACTAAGATTTTATCGGTGCGTACATGAAAGTTAGACCAGTTACAACTTCCAAGATGCAGTCTGCATCATATGGAACTATCTCCGGTCAATGTGGAGTTGTGTTCCAATATTGTTGGGGTACATACACTTTCGCTGAGAGACATGTTCGTTAGCTTATCTATAGAGCAGAAACATCATTTCCAGTCGCTTATTAGCTGATTGGTGAAAATGTTAGTCCTTAAGAGAGACTGTGTAGTGTGTAGTCCTATGCAGGTGATGATGGAAGAATTCAATCCTATATATGAATTGTGTTTGGCAATTAAAATCATTAATTCATGAGAAAAGTTGAGAATTTTTGTTTTAACTGGTAGTCTTTTAGGAATACCTTAAATAAGAAGCATACAATGAATATAACAAAAAAATTATAATTGTTTAGACCAGAAAAAAAATTACTACCCGAATTTGGATTCATGAACTCAGCTCGAGGTAGAGCTTCTTCTTTTGCTTGGAAAAGAATTCTCTATGGTAGAGAATTGCTAGCACTTGGGCTGCAACAAAAAGTAGGCAATGGGAAATCAATGGGAAATCAATTTTAGTTTGGACCTCTAAATGGACTGAAAATGGCAACGAGTCAAGAGCACCATAGCGGAAGCCAAGATCCTTTGATGTAAATCTGAAAGTGAGTGATATGATAGATCCTCAGTCTAACTCGTGGATCCAGGAGAAGTTACGGAGGAATTTTTTTCCAAATGATATCAATCTCAGTAGAAAAATCCAACCATCTTCGACACTAGAAGTGTAATACCCACATTCGGTAAATTTGTGAATGCATTAGGTGCGGTATGTGAATGCGGTACGAAAGGACAAGCCAAACGAGGACATTTGGTATATTCGAACTATGGAAGGGCATTTGAAGCTTAAGGAATGAGAAAGAGCAAGTAAAACCATGGAAAATAGGCTAAGGAAGGAATTTAGGACAAGATTTGAGTTTTTGGACCGAACCTATAATATGTATTTGGTAATATATTGAATGGAACCCTAGAATGGTTAGGTTGAATGTGAAAGGAAGGATCTTATGATCGAAATCGTGAATGTGATATGAGAACTAGCGAGTTCGTTTATGAATATAGAATCCGAGGATTCGGTGTGTGATTAGAATCAAGGGTTCGTGTTTGTGAATAGAACCTGAGGGTTCGTGATTGAGAATTAGAACCTGAGAGTTCGGTGTGTGATTAGAACCTGAGGGTTTGTGATTGATAAGAATGATGAATGGAATGGAAAGATTACTTAGCTGATTCAAAAGTAATCCGGATAGTTAAGCTAATCGATATGTTAACCCTAGATCGTGATTGTTCTTTGGTTTATTTGATTTGTTATTGAATGCTTGATCTGGTTATAACCTAGTGGGAGAGAATGACCGAACCACTAAGCAAATTCGTTTGCTTATACAATCTACATGATTGTAGGTAATGAGTTAGCCAATAATCGAGAAAGTGGCTGGTAGATGCGAGACCAAGGCGGAAGGGAGAGGAGGTGGATTTAGGGATGAAATTTGGGGGTTTTATTTATGTTATTTAAAATTGAACTTGATGCTAGAACTGATTTGGAATTCGTTAAGTTATCGTTTATGTTTGAATTTATGTTTGAACCTTGATTTTAGTTTGAATAAGAATGGAACCGTATTTATTTGTGAATGTTTGGGCTTGTCACATTTCATGAAATCTAATTTTTACTTAGTAAAATATGGAACTTAATTTAGATAAGTGTAAGGTCCGCCCAAGACTTTACTAAAAATGTATTGGAACATGAGCTTGCGGGTTTAGGGTGTTACAAGAAGACTATTGCGCATGGAGATTTACTAAGAGTGGAGAATATTCTTCCAAATCTGGCTATAAAGTGGCAATATCTGCTCACGACAAAGCTCAAACTTGCGCCAGATTTGTACAGCTATCTTCTGACGGAATCAAAACACAAGTTTGGAAGTTGATGATCCCACCAAAAATTAAAGTTTTCATCTAGAAATCATTGAATGGTGCGTTACCGGTTGCAGATTTGCTCAAACAAAGACACACGTTGAAGGTCTCCATATGCAATATTTGTGGTGAGACTGGTGAACCAATCAATTTGGGCACTCTCCTTGTTCCCGACACCTTATCTTGGTTTTTATGATCACTCTCTATATCATAATATTGATTACATCATGGACACGAAGGACATGAGAGACTACCTGCAACATATAACGAGCTTGGGTCCGTGGATCATTTGGTCTCTATGGAAGAATAGAAACTCTTTCTTTTTTGAAGGAAAGTTGCTAGATCTTATGGAACTGATTCGAATCTTACACCAGACCAAGGACAACTATGACACTGCACATCTAGCGGAGAATGAAGAAGAATCACAACAATCCGCCACCACTAGACAAAAAATCCCTGCTTGGACACCACCACGTGAAAAATGGGTAAAATGTAACATAGGGGTTTCTTGGAACAAAGACAACAATACTGTTGGTGCTGGCTGGTTTTTGGCTAACAACAAAAGTCACGGCCTAATACATGGACGATGCAGTTTCTCTTTAGTCTACTCAGAGGAAAATGTCCATTACAAATGCTGGGTTTGGGCAATGGAAAGTATGGTTGCTCTCAACATAACTAATATCATTTTTGGTGTGGATAATGCAGCTTTGCTCGGTACTATCAAATGACCGAATGCTCGGCCTAATTTCAAGTCTCGGTCTGAAGCTATACTCCAGATATTGCAAACAATTCCCTTTTGGAACATTCTTTTGGAACATAGGAAAACTAACAAGGAGCTTACCTTATGGCTCAAAGTGTTCACAACATGGATTTTTGGCAATCTTATGTTGCAGCAGGTTTTCCCTTTTAACTAAGCGAGACTTTAAAGTCGATTCCTATTGAGCTTTAAATGTAATATGTTGCTGCTTTTGATTGGGTTGGATCCCTTATGTTGTAACCAAAAGGGAAAACAAAAAAAAAGACTACTGTTCTACAATTTTACAGTTTTCAACAAAAATCGGTAACATTTGAAAAAGATTGATTACTACTATCTATCACAGAAATCTACACGACTGTGTTCATGCTTCAACAAAATAACGAAATGTTATCATAATAAAATAACTGTACTATTTCAATTCAAATTATAATAGATCTTTTTGTATGGCATAGGGAGACTAGAAAATCAGAACAGTGACATTTCTTAGTCATTCTACTTTAAAGATACTCTATCATTACGGTACTTTTGGTTACGAACCCCGACTTGAATAGTAGAAATCGTAAGATCAAAAGACATTAACGATAGTATTTAATTGTCTGATTAAGAACAAAAGAAAACTTAAATGTCTGCAACAGGCAAAGAGGAAACAGAGCTCCCCACCAAAACTTCGATTCTGAAACCAAAAAAGAAACAAGATAGCTTCTTTTTCTTCTTAGACCTTGAATCCACGACTCTTTCGCTTTCCTCTAGCTTTCTCAAACTTCCTTCCCTTAGCCCTAACATATGGCTTAGAATGACTGCCTGGCACACCAGGAGCAGGACCAAAATGCTTCACGGCTTCACGTGAGTTCTTAGGTCCTCTTAGGAGAACCTGTATCACAAAAATAAACATAGCTCAGATTCATGTTTATAACTTGAAAACTCCAGAGCATTCAGATGAAACAATCAATTATAAATTACTTACTGTGTTCTGGCCCAATGGAGCTCTGAGAGCAAGCTGGTCAAAGGTTAAGCACTCTCCACCAGCTTTCTCAATCCTAGCTCTAGCTCTCTCAGTAAACCTCAAGGCAGTAATTTTCATAGCAGGAATCTCATGAACTCTCAAATCATCAGTTATAGTTCCAACCAACACAGCTATCTTACCCTCCTATAAATACGAGAAAACCATAACATTTTAGTTCCCATATCATCAGCAGACAAGTAGAAGCAACATCTATAGATGTAAAACGTAAATCAGACAATGAGATAGAAAAATAAGCAAGTGGGGATATTTGTTTACTAAACACTAACAGAACATTCCCAAAATCAAAAGCCTTAGCGTTGCTAAATGAAACTTTCCCAGGAATGGGAGGTACAAGTTACATAAAAAAGAACAGACTTTCGAGATGTATAGAGAGAGTAGAAGAGAGGGTTTCAAAGATTAGTACCTTGCCCTTCATGAAACTGACAAGCCTAGACAGAGAAAGAGGAGCTTTGTTGACTTTGCTCATGAAAAGCCTCTTCAATATGACAGCATTGAATTTGCTTTCAGATCTCCTTACCAAAAACCGGTAAAGCTACAGAAAAAAGCTAAATCTTAATAAAACAATGTGAGAAACAAAAAAAACAGAGAAACAAAAGTGAGAGAAATGTTCATGTTTGCAACCTTGACGAGAAGCTTAAGGTAGACATCATCGGACTTTGGAGCTGTCCTTTTGGTCTTCTTACTCTTACCTCCTGCGATAAGATCGATACCCTACAACAACGAGAAACACAATTAAACTCCAAAATTACTAGAAAGAGGAATCTCACTTAAACCTATCGCCACAAAATCGATAACCTAATGAGAAAAAATTGAGACAGCACACTCGGAATCTAAAAATTCTAGAATCCACTCTCGAAACGCAGAATCCTAAGAATCATCATTCACTAAAACCACAAGATCAAGCTCGTAAACGGAAAACTCAATGAAACTCGGAATGGAAATGAGGAAGGAGAGATCGGGACGTACCATGGCTGCTCTTGAGAACGGAGACGAAAATGAAGTTAGGGTTTATAAATTTATAGTAGCAGCTAGGAAGCTCGCTTTTACATCTTAGGTTTCATCACTTCTTCGTCTTTACTTTAGGCTCTTTGGGCCCAAACTACAAGCCCATTGGGTTTCTAAGTTTTGATTTAATAGGAGCTAAAATTTCTTGCATAAATATAAATAGAGCTAAAGAAAAAGGTTATGCAACAACTAACTGTAACAAATATTGTTTATTTATATATTGTGATTTTTAGATACTAAGACGTCAACATATTAATAAAGGACTCATTATTTTCGTTGTTTCCTTTAATATTATTAGTTTAATTTTACTTACTAATCAACGGATTTAGTAATTTTAATCTTGTTTAGTTGGCCAAGTTATTCTCACTTTCACTCTGGTGGTTAGGATGATCCAGCTAATGACTCAGGGTATGAGGGTTCAATTCCTCTCCACTACAATAGTAGAATGAAAAGGGATTTTAAGGTGTGAGCTAGGCTATGAATCGAATCTTGTCGATCCAGTTGTTGACAAAAAAAAAATCTTGTTTAGTCATATATTGTTTAGAACTTACAAAGTTGTAGAATTGAAGATTGAAAATTCACATTACTCGTGGTTTATTACTAAACTAGATGATATCCCGTGCTATGCACAAGTCATATTTTTGTATGAGCTTATTATGCATTTGTAGTTATTTTTTTATTTATAATATTTATATGTGATATTTGATTTCTTTTTGTTTACTACATGGTTTGACTCATATACATATATATATTTATTAATTTTGAAAATAAAAGATATATTAAAAATTAATTTATAATAATGATCGGTGTTAAACACGAAATATATTTATTGATCTCTGTTGATTTATATTTTGTCTCATTACAATTTTCACATATAAACTTTTTGATTCGTGTTATTTAGGTTTCTTCACCAATATTCACGTAAGTTTTTAGACTTGTATTTATTTAAGTTTTCAATCCCACGTTTATTTAGTGTTTTAAACATGTATTCATTTACTTTTGTAGATCCATGTTTACTTAGGTAAATATAAGTGAAGTGTTCATTTAAGCATCTAAACTTATATTTAAAAATTATAAAATATATTAATTTTTAATATATGACTAAAAAATATCATAATACCTTTCAAATTTAATGTTTGTAACATTTAAAAATTTGTAATATATTAATTTTATGTATATTAAAAATAAAGTTACATGGAGTATTTATTATTATTATTATATATTATCAATTAAATTTATATAATATAATCAATTGTATAAGCGTTTAAATCTTTTTAGTTACATATTATAATATTATATGATAATATAAATATAAAAAATACATATAAAAATTAATATTTACTATTTTATGTATATTATAATTAAAATTTTGGTAAAATAAAAAAAACTGTTTTATAATTTAAAAAATAAATGATACCATCTCAAAAATAAATTATTATGTTTGACTTGGTATTTTTCTATTTGTGTAACGTATTTAAATTTTCAATAAACATAAGATTTGAAAACCTTCAAAACTAAATATTCGAAAGGTCAAAAATTATAATTTAATATTTTTATGGACATTAAAGCTCATTAGTCGATTATCAAAAGCTTAATATTCAAAATTTTCAAATTTCAAATTACAATCATAACTGTTTATTGATTAGTCGATTATAAACTTAATAACATAAATAAATAAGTGTATTTAAAATATTATGTATATATGGACATATTTCATATATATGTGATCGCATATAGTTATAAATATTATATATATATATATATATATATATATGTGGTCGATTATGTGGACATATTTTATATATTTTATTTAATATATAGATTATATTTTAACTATTATTTATATAGTTAAAAATACTTTTTAATAAATAAATATTGTATTTGTGTTCCAGATCAATTTTACGTATTTTTATTATTTAAAATTATATTAGATATAAGATATATATTATAGTATGTAAGCTTGTAATATTGTATTTTTAATAGATTAGTAATATTTTTTTATATTCTTAAATTTGTTTGTATTAATAGATTATGATTTTATACTTAAAATAATGAACATAGACTTGTTTTTAAGAAAAATAAAAGAGCATATTACAATAAATATGCTTAAATAAAACGATAGGAACTATTATAATAAAATTAATTGAATTAAAACAAACTAATTTTTTTAAAATTATCTTATCAAAACATAGGACAAATTAAGTAGTTGAAAATATCGACAAATTAAAACAATCAGACCTATATTTTGAATTTAATTGAGTATATACTAATCAATAATTGAATATCTTAGAGTAAAATTATTTGAAATTAAAACAATTTAGTTTGTTAAAATAGATCTTATTAAAACAAACAGAAAAATTAAGTAGTTACAAAATTGACTAATCAAAACAAATCAAAATTAAAGGATTTTATGATATATGGATAAAAGGATTAAGAATATCTTAATAACAAACTAACTGGTTAAATATTGATTCCAAAACAAACAACGAGTTAAAACTATTAAACCAATTAAAATTATCGGATCTATTAAAATTATCAAAACCAAATTAATCTTTAATTTATTAAAATCAAAACAAACTACTCCATCCATTCCAAAATATATGATGTCTTAAGAAAAAAATTGTTCCAAAATATATAATGTTTTCTATCTCCAAAGCAATATTTACTAGTATTATTTTAATCTATTTTGATCATTTGTATCCTACAGATTGATTTCTAATTGGTTGAATAATTTTTATATAGATTAAAAGTATATTTTTAGTCGGAAAAGTCAAATATTAAATAAATTTTAAATTTTCTAAAAAACCTAAACATCATATATTTACAAAATAGGGACAATTGCAAAAATGCCCTTCAAAGAAGGACATTTTCATCCCTGCCCCTGTTTTTGGAACATTTTCAAAATATGTCCCTTGTCACTCAAAAAAGACTAAACTACCCTCTTCTTTTTAGGTTGCACTTTCTGCTGAGTTTCTGAAGATACATCCGATTTATCTTCACGATCCTATT
>OVBA01003280.1:0-28672 GCA_900406435.1 Lepidium aucheri | reverse complement strand
AAGATTTGTGAAGTTTTTGGCTAGAAATGAAGAGAGAATGAGAGCTAATGTTGGTGGAAGTTGTGAAAAAGCATAATAATGAAGAAAGAATGGCATTTGGAGCTTTGATTTGGTTGGTAATGGTAGTTGGTTGAACTGAAGATGAATGACATTTTCGTAAATATTTGAGGCTACAAGGATATTATAGTAGTTTTGCATTGTGCTGAAACTTAAAAAAAACATAAAACTAATAGCATTTTAGAAATTATATGAGGTTATAGGGGTAAATAGTAGAGTGTTTAAGAGAGAGAAATGAGGAGGTTATTTTACCCATTGACCATAGTCAATGGGTTAGTTTAGAAAGAATCCCAAAAATTAACGGGCCATGTGCAAAAGCACTTATTGCTCATGTCAAGGTCCGAGCATGCCTGCACTGCATGATGCTGCTTATCCTTTCTAGGGTTTCTAGATCTTGGGGCTTTATGTTTTTAGCCTAATTTCATTTTTCTTTATTGTTTTGGTCTTGATGTATAACTTAGTTCATTTGGGCTCATCTCAATATAATGAGTTTGGACAAAAAAAATGCATATTTAGTGAAAAAATTAATATTATCACCAATTACGAATTAACTGAAGAAAGTAGGACTTTTATTTGTCAATATTGAACCATAATTGGCCGGCTCATTAACCAAACTACTACATAATATAGGTGTTAGAACTTGTTCCCTAGATGGGCCAAAGAAAGTGGGACGTTACAATTTTTGAAACAGGGTACATGTATATGTTATAATATGATGTACCACAAGTTGAAATTAGAGGTTTGACATATGCAATGGTTCAAAATGAGATACGCCTTTTCAATTTTTTTTTCGAAACAGAGGAACTTATATTATAAGATAAAACAAAAGTACATATCAAACCAGTATTGGTAGTAGAACAAAAGCTTAGATAAACAACCTACTTGAAAAGAAACTAAAAATTGGACTTAGCCGAAGATTAAAAGGTTAAAAAACCTACGGGACCTGTCCTTCATCTACTTAGAAAACTTAATCTTGATGGACCAAAACATTCTGTAATCAATAGCCTCAAACTTTAGTGACTTTAGAAGGTCTGTGGCGCTTTGTTCGAAGTGTAGTCTTCAAATTCCAGGTATCGTTTACGCTTAGATTCACGATTTATCAGGACTTAAAGCTCTGCTTGTGTTGCTAAGGTAGCAAGATCTAGTCCAAAGTTAGAAGGGAAAAACTCAAAATCCCCATTGTTTACTGTGAGATTCCTGATGGTGTTAGCTAGTGCAGGGAGGTTATCCATGACTTGATCTCTGTTCTTGATCATTCTATTCTTGTAAGGTTTGATTCGTGGCCTCCACCTCTATAGCTTGATGATCCATCTGAGATATTGCAGATGAGAATTCATGTGGAAGCAAATTGTCTTCAAACTCATTGAGATAGTCTTCCGGTGAAGGGACATAAAAACATATAGTAGTGCCGTGAGTTAGCTTTTGGCAGTTTAAGCAGAAGTTTGCAATATCCTCATAGTGGAAAAAGACATAGAGCCTTTCACCATTTTGGAACCTGAGAGGCTTGAAAATTTTCAGTCTTTCAAAAGGGTTAATGTTCACTCTGGCCCTTATTATTGAGGCTCAAAGCATTGACTAATGTTGTACGTCAATCTCCAAAACTTCACCCAATTCTCTGGCTATCAGTCTAGTTGTCATTGTAGATGCGTATTGCAGAGGCAAGTCTTGTATCTGGATCCAAACCGGTATCACAGAAAAGAAGAGTTTGGGTTCAATTGGTGCCCACCTTTGCAGTAAAACTAGCCATCCGTTATATGTTATTGGATGCCTCCTTAAGATGGGCTTCAGATCTGTTTCAGATGAGAACATGAACTGAACATAATCATGATCAATAATGCGTCCATACACCCTTGTCTCCATACGCCAAATCTTTGGCAGATCCTGAGCCATTTATAGCAAGTTTTGTTCTGTAAAGTTGATTGGTCTAGCCACAATGCTCATCTTACTCATTTCTGTAGTGTTGGAGTAGGCATAGTTGGGGATAAAGATATCATCATCGCGTCTCCCCATGTGAAATTGGTCAATAGCAGATCAGAAGTTATCTACCATTTTTGCGGATGAATCAACTTATAAGAAACCTTGTGAATGATCTTCTGCAACTCTTTCTGCTTTCACCTTTTAAACTTGGGTTGGTGAAGAAAGTCTCTGCAAATGAACCGCACACCTGTCCGCATGCTAAACGCCTCGAAGATTGGGAACATGTTAGCCAATGGATGTTTGTTATTTGTTTCTCTTTGCCGTCTTGTGAATTCTGGTAAATCTTCTCTAAGATTGATTTGTTGTCTGATGTGAGCAGGTGATTAATTCAGAGGAGCAGAGCTGACACTTGTCACAATCTGAACTTAGACTCTTGAGGTCTCTAAAAAGTAGCTTATCATTGGCAACTAGAGGTGTGAGTTAGGGGTTGGAGAGCTTGGTGGCGTGATAAAGTGGATAATAGTTTAGGGAATCAATAAAAATTACATGGGAAAAGAGAGTAATCATGAGGTATCCGCATATGTTGGGCTTATTCATTTAAAATAAATGATACTGAAGAGTCGGCCCATTAAAGCTGAGTGCTTTAATATAGTTTGCAGGTCTGTGAGGCTGAGTGAAAAGGTGATCATTGTGGGACTGTTTAACTACCAAACCAAACAAGAAGTGGTTGTGGGGCCATCTGTTAGTTTTCAAAATATAGTGGGAAGTGGTGTTGATGCAACCAACCTGGTATCTTTGAACCAATGTAGTCTTGAAATCTGCTTTCCTTAACAACACTTTTGGCTATGAGGTGTTGCCATGAAAATGGCTGAGTTGGGATTAACTGAAAAGAGATATCATTTCCTTGTCCTATGATGTTCTTCAGTTGTTCTTGTTGATGTTTGTACCTTGGCCAATTATTTGTCTGAGTAATAATCTCATAGATTTTCTTATCATCCACCATTATGCAGATTGGGTAGAAATGTAGATCTATTATGCTCTACAGTAGCCCTAGTAGACCTTGTAGTTTTATTTGTAGCTTAAGACCCATGTTGACAATTGTGTGCCTCGCATGCCAAGTTTTCTTATCATCCTTATGTTGTATTATCCATGAGCCTCTGTGTAGATGAGAATTTCTGTTAAACATTGTATCCCACCAGGCATTATATTTTCTGGTTCTATGCACCTCTATGAACTCATATGTTGTACTAATCTCTGCTCTTTGCGGCAAAACCATCATCATCTTTTGTTGTTGGATCCATATTTTTGCTTTTGCTAGACTGTCTTGTAGGTTGAGCATAAGATTCTGTTTGGTATTTTCAATAACAATTCGGTTTCTAGTTTTCTAAACGCACCATAACACCCATGGAAAGCTCTGTCTGATGTCATTTGGGATCCTTGAATCTTTACTTGAGAGGAGTAGGTGAATAAAGTTCCCTTCTAATATGTTGTTGTTGAATCCTCTTTCTGGTTCTGGAAAATTGGACAATCTCCATATTTGCCTTGATGGATGACATGACAATATCATGTGCTTTATGGTCTCTGCTTCAGAGCCACAAATGGTACAGATTGGGCTTTGGATGATTTTTCTTTGGAAGAGCTGTGCCTTGACTGCTAAGGCTCCTGAAAGGGCCTTCCACATGAAGATCTTCAATATCAATGGCGCCTGGATTTTCCAAAGTGTTGCTTTCAAAGTGGTTTGGTAGTTAATTTGTTCTACAATGTCCAAAGAACCCAAAGAGTTTGTATTGCTGATGAACCAATATCCACTTTTCACTGTATAATCTCCAGTAGTATTGAAACTCCAGAGCCAATCGTCTGTATGATTTAAAACTGGTGTAATAGAGAGTATGCGAGGAATATCGACTGTGTGAATGGTTCTGTTTAAAGCTTCCATATCCCAACCATTGGAGTTTATCAGGTTGCTTACTTTAAGATTAACATTAAACCGGGAGTCTTTGCTGATAGGAGCTCTTGGTGTGGAGTCCATAATCTATGGTGTCGACGAGACATATGTATCCATCCCATTCCCAATGTGTTTGATTAAACCTTTGGCTAATAATTCCCTTCCTTTTAAGATACTTATCCACCCATACGAGGGTCTGCTACCTAGAGAACTATCAAGAAAATTTATGTTAGAGAAGCATATTGATTTATACGTTTTAGCCAGTAGAGATTATTGGTTATGTAAAATTCTCCATGCTTGTTTGGCGAGTAAGGCAATGCTGAAGTTGCCAAAATCCCTTATGCCCAATCCTCTTTTTGATTTTGCTTTTTGGATTTGTTTCCAAGAAACCCATGGTATCTTGTTCCTGTCATGTTCCGTGTTCCACCAGAATTCTCTCATTAACCGTGTGAGTTCCTTGCAATGTGTTTTAGATAGTAAGAAGCATGACATAGCATAGATGGGTAAAGCCATAGCCACAGTCTTTAGCATTATCTCTTTCCTCTAGCAGTAAGTGATTTTGCAAACCATGATGTTGTTTTTGTTTTTAAACAGTCTATTATGAATTGTAGTTGTTTTGTTCTTGATCCTGTGAAGGAGTCTGGAAGACCTAAATATTTTTCCATGCCAACAGCAGAGGAGATTCCCAATACATCTCTTATCTCTTTCTTTCTGCTTTCTGACAATTTACCAAACGTAATCGCAAACTTCTCAAAATTAACGAGTTGTCCTGAGGCTTCAGAGTATTCATCAAGAAAATCCTTAAGAATTTTAGCTTCACCTATTGTAGCTTTACAGACAAATAAGCTATCATCCGCATATAATAGATGGTTGAGAATTGGACCCTTAGGGTGAAATTGCAACCCAGATAGCTTGCCTTGTGAAGATAGGGAAGTAATCTTTCCAATTAACGCCTTTGTACATAAGATATAAATGTATGGCGAGATTGAATCCCCCTATCTTATGCCCCGTTGCGATTGGATAAGACCATGAGCCTGTCTATTTACCAGCACTGAGTAAGAGACAGATGTAATACAGTTCATAACAAGATTAATCCATCTGGCGTCAAACCCCAGCTGAGCAAGCACTTGACTGATGAAATCCCACTCAAGCCTATCATAAGCTTTAGAAATATCCTTTTAAAGAGCATATATGCAGCCCCCAACCAGTTTGTTTTAATGTGATGAATAAGTTTATGAGCTATCATTATATTATCTGTTATTAGCTTTACGGGAGTAAAAGCACCTTGAGTATCAGATATAATCTCGTGTAGCATCGGTTGTAACCTTTTGGTGATAATCTTGAAGATAATTTTGTACATCATAGAGCACTGATAGGCCGGAAGTCTTTCATTGATGTTGCCCCTGGCTTCTTAGGGATTAGACTTAAATAGGTGTAGTTCCAATCTTGTGGGATTTGTGCTGTTTCAAATACTGTCTTAACCTCCTTTATTACTTGTGGAGCAATAAATTCCCAATACTTTCTGAAGAAATGTCCTGTCATCCCATCTGGACCCAAATCACTATCTTGTTTTATGTTATAGATTGCATTTTTGATTTCCTCATTTGAGACTGTAGCCAGAAGCTTAACATTCATTTCACACGTAACTTTGGGTTGGATATGAGTCATGTAATCCCTCATATTCTAATGATGTTGAGAGCTGAAAAGATCCTTGAAGTATTTAGCTGCAACATCAGCTTTAGAACCTTCAAGATAGAATTTATGTCCATTATTTTCTTGAATACAAGTGATGAGATTGTTTTTCCTTTGTCTGTTCACACTGTTTTGAAAGAATTTCGTGTTGGCATCACCTTCTCTGAGCCATTTTCCTTTGATTTTTTCTTCCGGAATTCTTGCTCCAGCTGGGCTTGTATCATGAGTTCTGTTTTAAGCTGATGTATAAGGCTTGCACTTGGATTTCTTTTTGTAAACTCTTGCTGTAGTCTACTCTAGATTTATTCTATATTCCGTGCAGAGTTTGTTTGTTTGTGCTTCTTCCAATGCACTATGTCCTTCCTTAATCTTTTAAATCTGCTCATTGAGTTGAACTCCAACTCTGCCTCATGATGTCATTAAAATCTTTATGCTTTGTCCATCTTTTATCAAAGAAAAACCTTTTGGAGAAAGAATATGCTTCAGCTGCAAAAGGAGACGAAGATTGGCCTATGATATGAGCCCTTAATGTCCAGATACTTTGAGGAGGCTTGTGGGAATAGACATTTAAAACCTGAGTTACCAAAGACTTTGTCCAATCTGATCTGTATCCAATGATTACCCCTAGTTCCCATCCAGGAGTATTTAGGTCCCTTGCTGCTCAGTTCTTCCATGTCACATTCTGTGATCAGGTTTCTAAATGGTTGCATTGTCCATGTAGGTCTTTTAGGCCCTCCTACCTTTTTAGTATTGTCCCTAATCTCGTTAAAATCTCCAACGAACATCCACTCTAAGCTTCTATCCTGATTTATTTTCCTTATTTGGTTCCATACATTTTCTCTGTATTGCGGAATTGGGTGTCCATATATAAAGGTTGCATATATGAAATACATTCTTATTCTTAGGTGAGTATCAATAACGTTATGGTTGCCATGGATAATATTCAGATCCTCTGAATTCTTCCACATCAAAGCCAGCCCGCCACTTAAACCCGTTGGTTCTATTGTAAATAGGTTCTGATACCCTAACCAATCTTTGACTTTAGTCACATATTGTATTGAGTTTTTAGTTTCCATGAGGAATAGGTAATCTGGAAATAAGGTTTTCCTTATTTCTCTTAATCTTCGAACTGTCAGGTTACTCCTCAACCCCTGATAGTTCCAGCTGATAATACTCATGTTGACTCGGGTGACTTAAGAATAGTTACCATACCAGTTTTAGAGTGATCTTGAACGTGTTTTGAAGTGGAAGATGGATCATCTAAAATCTTGCGTTTCTTTTTATAATCTCCGTGGAACATGTTTTTTTCTATTTCCATATGATTCTCATTGAAATTCTCCTCCTGAAAATCAGGTGGGTGAACCAATTTTTGTGGCCTTTTAACTTGGCTTTTATAAGTTATGGTTGTTTGAGTCTTGTCTCCTAAACCTTTGTTTTCTGATGCTTGACAGCTAAGGCTCCTTGGGACAGTCAAGTTATCCAATAATTCCCCTTCTTCTCTCTGATGTTTTGCCTCTAATTTGTTTTGTATATTTGCAGAGTTAGATAGCTGTGTGACACTTCCCTTCTTCTGTGGTTCCAGCTGCAGTTTGTCATTATATTTTTGTTCTTGATAACTACTAGTGAGAGGCTTATGCCTTCTTGCAGTGTCTGGTTCTGTTTCCTTCTGTTCAATTTGTGAGGTGCTTGTCTCCATAGGGTTCTGTTCACCTTTCTTTTGATTTTGTTGTGAGATGTTAGTCTCCACTATGTTCTGTGAAGGTGATTGGGGTGGTGAGATGATTACCAGCCATGGGCACTGTCGTTTGTCATGCGTGAGTCTGAAGCAGCAGTGACAAGATTCCTTACTCTCTCAAACTCAAAAGAAACTTTAGTCACCTTTCCATCCTGAAATCTGAACGCTCGCTGTGGTCGAAGTGGGCTTTGCAAATCATACATAATTCTCACTCTAATAAACTCATGTAGTGATGTTCAGTTCTCATCATAATCTACTTCGATAACGTCTCCAAAAGTACTTCCAATGGCCTTAAATAAGTCTGTTGTATGGTGGTTGACTGGGTTGTTAAACATGCGAATCCATATTGGAACTTTGGTGATAATTTGTTCACCTTGCATGTCTTGTTTAGCCCTTACCACCACACCCCAATCTTCAAAATTCCAGAGGCCAAATCCTGTGACTGCTGTTAGAGCTTCTTCTGATTGGAACCTAAATTAAATGTGATCTTGCAAGATAACAGTACCGATCACTTTCGCATATGTTCTCTAGATTCGCGGTAGTGTTATCATCGCTTTAGCCATGTTTTGTTTCTTTGAGTTTAGCAATCTTCCCACCAAGACAAATCTTTGTTTTTGCATGTTGATATAATTACCGGAGGAAGGAAGATCCACTGGATCTTCATCAAGTTGAAGATAATCAAAGGCTTCATGAAGTGAGGATTGCATTGCTGTTTGATCCTTTAAACTCCTTTAGTTACAGACACTTATATCAGTTAGATCAACTAAGTAATTTTGCAAATTCGGTTACAAGTAAGTAAACTATAGAATGTTTGAGAATCTGTTTAACCGGCAGTCTGGAGCAACTCCGGTGGTGTTACTCTAAACTCTTAAAGCAAGAGAGAGAAGAGAAGACTTATTTTTTATACGCCTTTTTAATTTATTAATAATTTTTTGTGTGCATCAAATAATAATATTTGTAACACATATATTATAAAAGTACAAAATCTATGTGAATACACATATGCTACATATATCGTACATATATATATTATCAACAAATAAATGGATGAATAAGGTGGCATAGCTGATTAGCTGGAGTAGGGGAAGCCAACGCCAAGACCTGCAAATTTTGGTAGCCTTGGGCATTATAGGAAACGGGACGAGAAATTACGAGAATGGGTAGGGAACGGTTAGTTCGAGAAATTAGATTAATTTTTCAAACAGTTCATGTTACAAAACAGGACATAAATTTTGGGAATCATGAACGGTACGGGAATTTTGAGACTCAAACTTTACTTTCCAAACTATTCCCAAAGTTATACTAAATCGGAAAATTATGGTACACGTACGAATAATTTTGGAAATACGAGTAATCAAAAAATTAAAAATATTATTGTAGATTATATAATCAATATAACAAAATTAACAATGTATAAAATATATAGCGATGTTCACTACACAAAAATATAAAATCACAGTGTTAGAATGTGTAATTAAGTGACCAACATTACCACTTTTTACCAAAAATACTAGTATATCTATATTGAATCATTTGTATACATTGCAAGATTCTGAAAATTTAAGTCAAATATTATAATAGACATAATCTTAATTATTTGAAACATATCTAAATTTGAATATAATATATTTTATATTTTGTTAATGGAAACTAATACCCAACAAGAATTCAGGGAATTCTCAAACCCATTACCTTATCCGTTTGAGATTTAAGAGAGTAATTGTCCTTATTTAGAGATTTAAGAGGGTTCTTAAGATGATTAAGAGAGTAGCAAAATGACACGAAGGAGCAGTCCAAACTTCTGATTGAGACCCACGATGCCTCCACCATCACCAGAAATTGTGGATGGGTTGAAGGTAGTTTAAGAACTTAAAAGGTTTAGTTCCGGCTATTGGGAAGGGGAATTTAGTGACAGAGAAACTGTGGTATGGTCCGAGAACTCATGGCAAGGCTAAGACGGTAGGCTGCAATCTACTCTTGATTTACAAGTATTCGATGAAGCTTTTTAGCAATAGGATCTGCATCTCTGTTATTCTTCCATGTAAACAATGTGCCTTGGAATGAGAGGTCAAAAGAACCAAGACTTTGCATATTCGTGAACATATCGATCATGTGAGAATCTAATTGAGAGATTACAGGTGAAGAATGCTCCTCTGAATGGATAAATTGGTTAAAGTCTCGTCCAATGACCCAAGGTGAGTTGAACAACTGATTACGCTCATTAAATTCAAAAAGTTTTGCCGAAAGAGTTTCTCTTTCACTATGTGTATTGATAACAAGATTTTTACTTGTTCTCAAATCCTATTGTACTAATGTGTCGATGCAGTACAAAAGATTGTCGTACCAAATAGGAGTGTAACTAGCAATCCAAATGCAATTAGACTATTCTAATCCAAGCTAAATAGATTCAATAGTTTTGTTATCTATCAAACTAAATGAGCAGTTTAAACAACGGAAACAGTTCGACAAAAAAGAACAACAAAAATGGTAATAAATAGCATATAGGCAAAGCAAAAAACTAATTAAGAAACTAAAAAGCAACAGAACAGATTGCAGTGAAAACAGAAAATTAGGCGATGGTAAAGAACTATGCAGCGGATGAGAAAGAGGGTTCATGAGGGGTGGAGATCATAGGACAACATCTCTCTTAAATCTACGGAGTCGCTTAACAAAACTCTAACACAGTTGATCTCTAGGCAATTAGTTTGTAAACAGATAATCCACTCTTGTGGCAAACAGCCTCAGAAAAGATATCAATAGACCTTATCATCATAAGCATTTAACAACCTAACTGGCATGAAGTAACAACTTAATCGAGCCTAACAAACACCTTAGAGATTCAATCTCTTGAGCTAAGAATGTAAATCTATGAGCCGGTTAAATCGAACAATTCATCAAACACTTTTTGGGTGCTAAAATGCCTAAGAACATATTTCGATTGATCAGCAAGAAATAAGCATTAACAACACCGAAATAGAAGAGATCTAAGAAAATACACTTTTAAGCGACCTAGAAAACTTAAGATCCATGCTGGTCTAATCCATTCCCTCAAGAACCTTCAATTAATCTACTCAGAACTCATAACGGGAACAAAAAAAGCATAAATTAAAGTGAATGTCATGATCATAAAACTAAGAATAAAAAATACTCGAATTGAATTAAACAAAAATTGCAACTAAGAGAACATACAACGAAAAGGTTGTGATGGAAATACAAAGGGAAAAACAAAAGGTCAAGGTCTCTTGCCCTAAGCGGTAAAAACTAAGATAATCCCTTTCAGTAACAACCAAGAGTGTATATATTGTTACTTCTTAAAACCTAAAACAACTCGACCCAACCATAGCGGCGCCTTATAGGTATTAGATAATACGGCCTATCTACTGAAGTGGCCCGTGAGTTTTTATGTAACAAGATAGGCTCGACCTTGATCTCGAATAGGTTTACATCGGCTCGACTTTGTTCTCGGATAAAATCAGCTTGACTAGAGGCTCCAGGTGAATGGCGGACTCGACCAGTGACTCGAATGTGGTGGTGGAATTGAATAGCGACTCGAGTCCAAATGCATCCCAATACTCCTATTGATGCGTCAAAGTTGATCATTCATTCCCAGGGTCTCCACAACGTCCCAAACACTACAATTTGTGCTCTCCAAGTACCTAGAAACTTCTTCAATGCAATATGTGTGCAATGCAAATTCAAAGTATACGAATGAAGATATTGGGACTCTAAAATGATGGAAATGCAGTGAATATGTATGCAAAATGAACTAAATGCGACACCTTAAACTAGTTAAAATGCACACATATGAACTCCCCCAAACTTAGACTTTGCTTGCCCGCAAAAAATGCATAGAACTAAGCTAGAAAAGAGGTTGTAGAGTGGGAATTCAGAACCAAAATAAGTTGATGTAAATGTAAACTTAATGTCCTAAATGAAAGTTCTGAGATGCAAATCAAGCAAACCGTACTTAAAAACTTTAGTCATGCCAATCACAATTCAATCCGAGTCCAACCTTGACCTACACATGCATTTACTTTAACCATTCTTTTGAACATTCATTAGCACAAAACTGTGGATTGAGGTATGCATCTCCGAAGAACTTGTTTGGCCAATGGTAAGGTCTGAAAGATTAAAGTGATTTCTTTCAGTAATTGGTCAATCAATGCACACAAAGATCACTCACGAATATGATAAGCTTTAACATAATGTAAAGGTGAAAGCCAATAGGCGCATACATAAACAAGATTTCATCTACCCAATTCACCAAAATCGGATTCAAACCTAATCAATCTAACCCCAGGATCTGACCCTAATTATATCCGTTTAATCACAAGGTATTTCTTTTTTTTAGCCACAACACATCTTAAGGTCAACTTCCCAAGTTTTTCCATTGCTAATCTAAGGACATGGATTTCTTAACCGAACACTTCTAGCAATTTCGGATCATACAAAATACAATTATAGTTCTTTTCCTTTCTTGATTTATAAGAAATTCTAGACTTTTGTTTATCTTCTCTTCTCTTTTCTGAGAAAGGCCTTTTCCTATTTCAATTTCCCAAAACCTTTACTAGAACATATATATACTTTCAGCCCTTTCTCTCCTTAGACTATTTAACCTATCTTCCTTCATTCATTTCCCATCCATAACAATAAAACTTCCCACACCCTAAAATCAAAACCACCTAGTCCTAATATGGTTCAAAAATAGTGAACTAGCATCTACATGAAGCCTCGTTCATGTCTGCCCTCATCTAACATTTTATGCCAAGTTTAAATAAAAAAACAGACCTCATAATCACACAGCAAACAATTTATAGTTTCGAAAGGAGGCTGGGTTCATGGTGGGAGTCTACTTTGATTAACAAGATATATGTGGATGGTTAAAGGAAATCCAAATATTTTGTGCAATCCACAAACTCAAACTTGATGCATAGACTCGATAATTGATGTCAGATTAAGGTATCACTTAGCAAGGAATGGAATCAGATAAAATCATGTTTCAATCAAGGCATGAAGCTCGAACTAGACATTCCTACCATGGTGCGGTCTAACTTTCAGAGTAAACTTGGTGTGGAGCAAATAACTAACATCTAGGGCACTAAGTCTAACAAAAAAAAGCAGCAAGTCTACATAGTTAAATCATCCTGATTCCCAACTCAATCCTATATGAATGCAACTAGATGACACTCTTTTTAACATTTTTGAAAGATTTTTTAGATTTTTTTGGTTTTTCTATGCCTTATGCCTTATGCCTTATGTGATATGCATGAGCTATATGGAAAATCAAAACTAAGAAACGAAAGAGAAGTTAAGAATTGGTACCTCATCGGAACAGGGACCACCTTGCTGGATCTACGTCAATGTTCTCGGGGTAGAGTGGTTGCTCTTGTTGTTGTCCTTGTGGGTAGAAGTATGATGAATAAGACTCCAGCGGATCCAAGAAATTCATTGTCGCTTGTGGTGTGAAGGCTTGAAATTGCATTTTTGTTTTCTTAGGTTGTAGTTGGGCGCTTGTGCTTCTCTGCCGACGAGTTTGACTTGATGAAGCTCTTTGAGTGGGTGGGTCATGATATGTCTCATAGTTCAGTTCATGAGTTCTTTCGGTAGCGTAGTTGTGGTGCTCACCACCTGATTTGACCGAGTACTCTAGCTGCGTGCTTGTCTTAAGATCAAAGTGGAAGAACTGAGGCGTTGTCTCCCACTGCTGGGATTGCATCATTAGCCTTTAGACATGCGAGGACCTCTGCAAGGTTGCTTTGACGTGGATCGCCATCTGGTTTACCGTGAGAATGATGTAGGCCGTACAAGATGCGGGAGAATTGGACTCTGAAGTCTATAGGGGTTGAATATCTCTCTTTTCCGGAGCTGGAACCAAATTCGAACTCCTTGAACGAGTTTACAAGTGCAGCTATTTGTTTTTCATGCCACTTGGTCCATCTCCACAAAAAACCGATATGCTTGTGAGCTGCTTTGACAGCCTTGGTCATCTTTGGGTCTATGTATTCGTCAAAGTGGAAGCACTGTGTAGTTGCATAGTCAATCTGTGTTTGCTCTACTCCTGCGCTGGACGACCTCTCTGGGCACGACTTCCATGGAGAAGTTTTGTTGGGGGTATGAATGCAACATTACTCTCAAGTCCCAATGTTGTGAGGTCTATGTTGGGAAGCAGTATCTCCACCCCATTTTCTGCAGTCAAAAGTATAAATTTGTACACCTGAGATCCTCTTTCTGGCACCTTTTTAAGAACTTTTGCTGTTGGAAGTACGTTGTGTCGAGCCATTCTAGAATGATTGGTTTCAATTTTAAAAATCACGCTATTTGCCTCTAATATTCTCGTTACTATCCCACCTACGCCGATGGTTCCCTTTGCCTTTTTTGTTGCTGGGAAGCCCACAATATGTAGCTAACCAGCTACTTCATTAGTGCCTTTGCGAATCCATTATTATTTAAATTTTCCCCAAACTTCATCCTGTAATCAGTGTGATTGAGGATGTTCTTAAGCCCCTCGTCTATCATTTTGAGCTCTGTTCTTCTCACGTTCCTTGACTCATATCTATAGGAAAAATGTGCATGCAATCACTTTGTGGAAGTACATGATCCTGGGGTTCTTGATCTTGGTGCACTTATTATGGGACGGATTATAAGGATCAGAACCCGCTATTAGCTACCAAAGATAATTCAGCTCCTCATGGTTGAACTGAACGTCGAGTCCATTGGAGGGTGTGAGTTCAAAAAGATGTTTGAATTGAGTCATCAAAATAGAATATTTTTCACCTTGACCTCAAAAGTGAGGGCCGTGATTCCATCTATTCTTTGTAGTCGTTCTTCATTAGCAGAGTATGTCCACAGCTCGATTGACGAAAAGATTTACTGAGTTTCCACTTTGTGAGTGACGCGAGTGTTGGAGACAAATTTCGTTAACCCGCACGCCCGCAACATATAATCCACATCTCCAGCAATGCAAAGCTTCACCATTGTTTCCTTGTGAAGGTACCTTTTTCACATCACCTTCATCTGCTTGAAAGCTTTAAACGCGTCCTTATAGCTCATAGTCCGTGACCTTCTCTTGTTGTCTGAATCATCAACTCTGTCGTCATTCTCACTAGAGTTGGTTATATCCTCCATGACTGCATCTATTTCTGGCTCTTCTCTAATTGTTTTTCCTCTACGTATAGTGTTCTTCTTTGCAATGATTCGGAACCCAAATCATCATCATCAACATTGATTGGAGACCCGCGTGAACCTCCGCTTTGAAGAACTTTCACCTGATTTCCTCATTTTGTGCTCAACGTATACCTCGGGTCGCTTCCTTCCAATAAAATTTTCAACTCGACTTTCCCTTACCTTTACTGCTCAGATCAGGCCTCTCATAATTTTGCTAAAAACTCAACCCGATTATCTCAACTTCACGTATTCCCTTATCTTTAGCTTGGTGGCGGTTACTCATGGAGTGGTGTCTCGAATCAGTAGCGGTAGCAGCTCAGCTCAAAAATCACAACAGCTGTTTTACTCGAGTATGAGCTCAACTAAACGGTGGTGGCGAGAGCTAGACAGCAGTGGTACAACTCGTGTTAGAGTTCAAGTAGATGTGACAACAGCTTGGAAACGGTGGCCGCTTCACTAGATAAATGGCAGCGTAGACTCCAGTATGAGCTTGACTAAATGGTGGCTTCACTTGAAGTGCGTTCACAATTCAATAACAGCAGCCTTGTTGTTTGGTTACTTGCTTAGACTGAATCCGATTTCTGCAAGGAAGATGAGTTCACAAGGCACTACAAAAAAAGGCTCATTAATTGCACCATATTATAGCACGTTTTATCCATTTGCTACTAAAGACTTGTTTTCAATTTTGCCAACCATACCATAGCATTGCATGTTGGCTTTGAAAAAAAAATGTATTTGCGGGAATAAAAAATGACTTAGTCCGCCAAAACACTTAGTACATTTTAGGTTTTGCTCATATTTCGTTTTTCGTAACACACATACTCTACTCAAACTCTCTCATAACATGTGGCAGTGTAACTCTCTAATTAACCTTGATATCATCTCGATGGCGACTACAAACCTTCTCGTCGACTATCTCCAGGGAATTCAAAGGCATGTAATCATTTTCTTCCTGATTTAACTGTTTAATCTCATATATTTTTCTGATTTGTAGTCTGAGAGACTATCTAAGCTTTATTTCTTTTTTGTTTTCAAGGTTCCTAAACCTATTTGCTCGTCGCCATCTTCAATTGCTGGGGTATTTGTCAGATTTCCAATTCCATAGAAGGCAAGTTTTCGAGACTCTTCTTCTTCAATTTTTTCTTATTTTTGTTCTCTAAGATTTATTTGATATGTTTTGAGTTTCAATTGAACTTTCATATCGTTTAGTTCTACATTCTTTCAGATTTTTTTTATGCATGTTCTCTGAGATTTTGTTAATCAATTTCCTGTGTAAGAGAAATTAGAATTTTATGATTGTTAATCTATATCCAGGCTTTGATTTCTTCCTATATCGTGATTTTGAAATCACCTTTTCTTCGTGACTGTAGGTGTTGTCGCTTTAAGAATTTGTTTAGAGTAATGCATTTGTTGTTCAATAGAAGATAAAATCTCAAATCTGTTTACAAGTTATTTATGTATCTAAAAATTTTAAGAATCGAAGATTTTGTTAAGGTTTCATTGAATCTAAGACTTTTAATTGTCTTACTAGTTCTTAGTCTGATTAAACTAAGTGTATATCCTGCTGTTATGTAGCCTTGATATTGTTCTAAAGAATCCTATTAGATTAATATGTCATTGTTTGTTACCTAGACTGGTTGATAAATATGTCATTGTTGTAAAGAAACATTGTAGATAGTTATGGTTTGAATGTTAAAAATGATCTTTGTCTATTGGTTTAGATAGCTTCTGTATATGTGCTACAAAGGAGTGTCAAAGTCGATATTTGTCTACATAGCTTTTGAAATCGCTTATTGGTTGAAAACCTTTATATTCTGAGTGGTCTTATTAGAATTGTAATGAATTCTGAATTTATTATATGTTAGAGTTTTGAATTGACTTAGCTTTGTGTAATTCTGATTTTTGTTTGTACATCCTCATGCTTGAATGTATGAGAAATTTTATCTCTGTGAAAATAATTATGTATGTTCGTGAAAGCTATTTGATATTTGTCTATTAATTTAGTAAATCTTTTGAACTGAGTGGTTTTCTTATAATTGTATTGAATTCTAAATTTGTTATATGTTGGAGTATTGATTTGACTTATCTTTATAAATTTTCTTTTGCAAATGTTGCTGAGTGCAAATTAAGGGACTTATCTTTATAAATTTTAACTGTGCTGTAAATGATCAGACTGTTGATAAGGAATGTAATGAGGATGAACCAATAGGTGAGATTGAATTGTGTGATGATATTGAACACGCTGCTCAGCCTAAACAGAAGAAGCAACGAGGACCAACAAGAATGAAAGATATTGCCAAATATCCAGACAACAAAGTTTGAGTGACTTTTAATGCAGTCGGAGAACCATAGGTCCTGGTTCTGTTACTCTGTCATCATATCTAGGGCCATTAGTACGTGAACACGTACCTTATACCATTGAAAAATGGACAAAGATTGGCAAAGACATCAAGACAATTCTTTGGAAATCTGTGCAGGTTATAATTTCTTTACACTTTCATGTAGTGAACTACTATAGTCTTGTTTAACTTTGATTTAACTATTTCTGGTTTGTGTATATTTGTAGGCAAGGTTTGATCTAACTAAATAGTATCAAAAGATTGTTGTGCTTAAACAAATGGCCTATTTATGGAGGGCTCAATAAAGCTGGGAATCTCAAAAAGGATGAATCTACGACCAAAGAATATTGATCCAGTGGAATGGCGTAAGTTTGTTAAGCTCAAAACAAGTCAAGCATTTAAGGTACTGAATTAACTGAAGTAATTTTATTATTTAAGTCATATACTAAACAGTAACATGGAGTACTCTGTTAGGTTGTTAGTGGTAGTTACAGGGCAAGAAGTAGCAAATAAATTCCGCATACATGTAGTCGTAAAGGAATGGTTAGGCTAGCAGAAGAGATGGTAAGTGTCACTTGATTTATACTATTAAAAAGATGGTAGATATTGTATAAGAATAAACTAATATGCTATTCTATGTATGCTGTTTTTAGAAAAAAGAAAGTGCTGATCCAGCAGAGGTGTCCAAACTAAAAGTGTGGGTTAAGTTGCGTACCAAGAAGGATGGTACACTAGTGAATACTAACACAACTAAAAAGATTGTGAGTTATCAACTATAAACATGTAGGTCACGGTTTTTGTATTTCTTTGTCATGTAATGATTTTTAATGAATATACAGGAGAAGGTAGCAGAGATTCCCTACAGCGTATGATGCAAATGACACACTACGCCTATTACTAGAACCTGATAATCTGGGTCGTTTAAGGGCTCTAGGACGGAACACGACGAAGACCAAACTAACGTGTTTCAATGTAAAGAGTAAGTACATGAATTACATGGAAGAAAGTCAAGTTCGTCTCCAACAAAAGGTTAATGAGTTTGTAGATATAATATCCAGAATGCAGAGCCAGGTAAGATACCATTTAATTTTATATATCATAATCCAAGTTACAGTATACATCTTAAAATACCAATTGTATTATGACTTGTTTAAATTTAAATCATTACACAGACAAGAGCCTGAAGTTGGTGAAAACTCAGCTGCAAGAGTAAGTCAATTGATTGATTTCACTAATATAAATATTCAACTTGGAGTTCTTACATAATTTCATGTTTGACTACGTGTAGAGTGTGAATAAAAGATTACAACCAAAGTGTTTATTGATTGATTGGTGTGGAGATGATGATATAGTAGCTGAAGGTCAGATTATTAGTGATGATTGGAATGAAATTGTTCATGAATGTCGCTTAGGCACTATGAACATCAAGGTTTTAGTCGACACTACAACAAAGCAAGAAGCCTTCCTTTGGAGACCTGCAGAGAAGATGTCAACAATTGTGTACATGATTGCTTGGTCTGCCTCTAAGGTGGTAAATCTAGAAGAAGTGGTCCAAGAAGATGACATTAAACCATTGGTAATTTCTTATGAGTTTGAAAATTTTATAATAGTATATGTGTTTATGATCATGTAACACATATGTACTGTTGTTTTAATGTGTTCTTACAGTGCCCAAGAACACATTCTGTGAACAAATGTAAACTACTGGATTTGTCAAACGATGATGTAGTTGTGGCTGAGAGACATTGGCAAACACAAGCACATAATGCATTAGTGAATGGACTTCCTCTTGGACCAAAGGCAGTGAAATTTTTTGTCGATGAGATACAGATGGCTGGGACGTTTATATGGAGACCTACAATGGATATTGTATACCTGGAAGATTGTTTGCATTCTTAAGTGGCATGGCCTGCCAACAAAGTTGTCTTTGATACAACTCCTACAAAGGCAGCAAGTACTCAATCAGTCAGAGAGAAAGCAGATGCAGAAGGCTCAAATGGTACGAAATGTGCAGCCACTGGTCCAAAGTCTCCTACTGCCTCTAACATTCAAAAGTTTGCAGACACTGGTCTGAAGTCTCCTACGAAGAGACTAGCTTCACAGTCTACTGTTCGAAGATCTCCGGTTTGTTCTAAGTTCTGATTTTGTATATAAAGCTGTGTTATTATATTCTCTCTTTTGATTTTGTATATTGGTAAACATGGCAGCGTAAACATGGTCAAAAAGTTATAAAAGAAAACCAGAAATGCATGTTGATGGATATTGGTAGCAAGAAGCATGTTGTTGCAGAGGGACATGTGCATTCAGTTGACCCACAACAGAAGGTACATTTTGTTCTTTTAGGATCAAACGCAGCTAGAGTTTGGGTAGACCTGGTCAAAATAGACGATGCAACAGTTTAGAGGCCATCAGATGAAATCCATTATATGAAAGACGCTCTTGGTTTGCTATAGCTTGGCCAATGGATAAATTGGTAGTCTTCTAAAATGAAGAGTAAGGGTAATTAACAAATGTATTATACATGTTGTGGTTTGGTTTTATATTTGATGGTGATTATCAAAAACTGATAGACATGCATTCTGATTGTTTCAGGGAATGAAGAAACTCTAGTCCAGCTTATCTAGTGCTAGTTACTTGAATAAGCTATAACTTAACTGTTATTTGTCTTTGATATTTTGGATTCAGACCTTGTCATGAATGTTGATAGGGTTACAGACTTCTTTCATGTAAGATTCGAACCCAAACTATGTGTTGTTGACTGAATGTGTTTGTTTTGCCTTTTCTTCTATTTGTACTTAGGATTCAATCAATTAACAAAAGAAGATAGATGAATGCCATATATAATAGCAAAAAATGTTATAATCTAATATAATAGCAATGATAAATAGCTATCACATTGCTAACTACAACATATGTTAATGATGTAACGAACTATAATATAGCATTGAGTAACTGTTATTGTAGAAATAGTTATTGTAGCGTGTATATTGTGTTATCATAATTTTAATTCTAAAAAACAGATCTGCTATAACAACAAATATAAAAGCACATATATTTTGCTATGATATCTTACTTAACATAGCATAGAAGAATAATGCTGTCATACAATGCATACCTACCATAGATGTCGATGACATAGCATTTATGAAAACGCTATATTACATGTATTATAGCGTATTTTCCGCGCTAAGAGTGGACGTTTTTCTTGTAGTGAGAAGAAGTAAAGATGTTATGTGATGAGATAGATAGTGAGGTGAGTGGATATCTAAAAGCAGAAGAAGGTAAAGCGTTTGCTTTCTTGTGAATGAATAATGCAAGATATTGGAGTTGCAGGATGAGACAGAAGATTCGCTTGTGACAACGTGGGGGATGGGGGAGGCCATTGTCTCGTCTTTTTTCTTTCACGTGATGCTCCCACTCTTGTCTTCCACTCAGTTTGAAAGCAAAAATAAGTGAGTCTAGCTGCAAACCACCCATGTGAGTCTTCGAGTCGGCACCATTTTATTTTCTTTTTTGTTTTTTTTCTAAATGAATTGAGTTGAAATCCAGTTCACCAGATTCCTGGAATGCAAAAGCAAAACCACAGAAACGAAAGAAAGATCTTAAAAACTCAGTTAAAATATTCACAAGGATACCATAGAATTGCCTCCCAAGAGCTTTTGTTTAAAGTCACTGAGCTTGACTTCTTAGTCCCATCAGAGGTGGGGTGGTTCATTGAGAGAAACAAAGATTCTCTTGGGAATACTCTCATCAGCTAGATAGGGCTTTTCTCTTTGACCATTCACAGTAAAATCTGATCCCTCTTTGTTGACCAAAGTGATGGCACGGCAGGGTAAAACTTCCTTGAATCCGAATAGACCAGACCATATTGAATTTTACTTTCCAGGGAACAACTTAGCCTCGACTTGAACATAAGCACTTGATCACCAGCTATGATCATTTGGGTGCAATCTTCTTATCATGAAAGGCTTTAGTTCTTTCCTTGTAAACCTTTGAGCTCTCATAAGCTTCAAGTCTGGTTTCCTCTAACTCATGTAGATCCATAAGCCTTTTCTCCTGAGCAGTCTTGAGATCAAAGTTCAGAAATTTTGTTGCCCACATTGCTTTGTACTCTTTCTCAATCGGTAAATGACATGCTTTCCCATACAACATCTGAAAAGGAGTTCTTCTAATTGGAGTTTTGAAAGCTGTTTTGTAAGCCCATAGTGTATCATCTAGCTTGACTGCCCAATCTCGCTTTGAAACTCCCACAACTCTAGCCAGAATGGCTTTAATCTGCTTGTTTGAGATCTCTACTTGACCACTTGTTTATGGGTGATAAGTTGTACCAACCTTATGCTTAACTCCATGTTTTTTCAGCAAATTTTCAAACAGCTTGTTAATGAAGTGAGAGCCTCCAACAATAATTACAATCATTAGAACTCCAAATTTGGGGAAAATGATGCTTTTGAATAACAACACAAACTTAGCATCATTAGTGAGACCAGCAATAACTTCAACACCACTTGGAGACATAGACCGCTGCTACAAAAATATAGTTGTTGCCATGTGATGGTGGATTGAATGCCCTTAAAGATCACGTGAAGTGATGAAGAAGATGATGTGGCAAAGCTTATTCAAAAGAAAGTGCTGAGGTGGCATTGTGTGATTTGCTGGACTAAAAGGCTTGTGTGCAGCAGAGGAGTTGCACCAAAATGGAAAGACAAGAGTCTGCAGCAAAGGAAAGGAAGAGCTGACCTTACCCGGATGTGTTCTGCAATAGCAAAACAGGAGGGAAGCAGAAGGTCAACTCTGATGACTTTGCATGACTCAGCAGGAATCAAGGCTCTGCATCAAGGATAAGATGCAGAGTAGTTTTGGAGGTTTCCTCAAGATAAGAGGAATGCCCTAGAAGGACTGAGACTATTTAAGTAGTGCTTAGGCTGCTTAGAAACGTTGAGCTTTCTAAGAAGAAAAAATACAGAGTTCAAGTTTGAAGAGTGTTTGGTTGGTGAGTGATACAGAGAGTGTTACAGCAGCTACAAGGTGGTAGTGCTGTGTGAGCCTTGGGTAGGATAGGAAGAGTCAGTGTTGAACCAAGTGTGGTTCAGTGTAAATCTGAGTAAACATAACTGTAACTTGTTTATTGCTTTCTATAAACAAAGGTTTAAGAAGATTTCTGTGTGTGTTTAACATCTGGTGGTATTGCTCTATTCTAGTTCTTTCATTTGGTATTAGAGCAACTCAACCAGCAGGAGTTCTCTAACTCAAACAGGTTGAAGATCCTGAGGAAAGAGTGGAGAATCCAACAGATGTTATGGTTGTTTAGAAACCATTGATTCTGAATGAAAAAGGTTACGGGTACTGGAAGGTCAGAATAACACAGCTCATCAGAGGTCAAGGAGAGGATGCTTGGACACGGTCGGCCACCATAAACCAGTTGTAGAATTTTCTGAATAGTCTTGAATGTGGAAAAGTGACCACCATACGCTGACCCATGGCAATGCTCCAAGACACCCTGAACCTTTTCCTCTGTAATGCATCTTCTGAACAAACCATATGCTCCCTCCTTATAAAAATAAGGCTCGTCCCAGAAGTAGTGGTTCACATCTCTAAAGAATTTCTACCTCTAATAGGAATCTAGACTCTTATGCACTTCACCAACAACAAGGTAGTTGACCAAATCTGCATACTAAGGTAGAGTAGCTTTAGCGAGCTTACCGCTTATTTGGCCACAATTCTCCACTACTCCGAAGGTCATGAGCTGCTACTCTGGCATTGAATCATCAATAGGGATCAAATCCTCTATCATCATTCGTGATAGGTGATCTGCCACTCCATTCTCTACCCCAGGTTTGTCCACTACTTCCATGTCAAATTCTTAAAGCAGTAGTATCCACCTTAGTAGCCTCGGCTTGGCATCCTTTTTCTTCATTAAGTACTTTAGAGCTGCATGATCTGTATGAACTATCAACTTTGATCCAACTAGATATTATCTGAACTTCTCAAATGTGAAGACCAATACAAGAAGTTCTTTCTCAGTAGTTGCATACTTGACTTGAGCAACGTCAAGCGTTCGGCTGGCGTAATAAATGACATTCAGCTTCTTGTCCTTTCTCTGGCCTAGCATAGCTTCCATTGTGTAATCACTTGCATCATACATGATCTCAAAGAATAGAGTCCAATATGGAGGTTAGACTATCGGTGCAGACACCAAAGCTTCCTTAATCTTTAAGAACGCTTCAAGGCACTCGGAATCAAAAGTGAATGCGATCTCTTATCACAGTAGGCGAGCCAACGACCTTGCAATCTTCGAAAAATCCTTGATGAATTTTCTATAGACATGCATAGCCCAAGAAACTTCTGATATCTTTTACTATCTTAGGAGACTGCAGCTGAACCATGACCTCAGTCTTAGCTTTATCAACTTCAATCCCCTTTTCTGATATCTTGTGACCCAAAATGATTTCTTCTCTAGCCGTAAAATGACATTTCTACAAGTACAACACAAGATTTGTTTTCACGCACCTGCTAAGTACCCTGCACAATTTTGACAAACAAGAGGAGAAGGATGAGCCATAGACAGAGAACTCGTTCATGAAGACTTCAACCATCTCCTCGATCAGATCTGAAAAAATAGATGTCATGTAGCATTGAAAGGTAGAAGGTGCGTTGCATAAACGAAATGACATTCTCCTATATGAAAATGTTCCATAAAGATAAGTGAATGTTGTTTTTTCTTGGTCATCAGGTTGTATAGGAATTTGAAATAAGCCACTACACTCGTCTAGGAAGTAGTAGTGTGGATGATTGGATAACCGTTTTACCATTTGATGAATGAAAGGGAGTGAGAAATGATGTTTCCTACATGCAGAGTTCAATTTCCTATAGTCAACACACATTCTATAACCAGTAATAATTTGAGTGGGGATCAGTTCATTTTCTCATTCTGAACAATAGTAATTCCTCCCTTTTATGGACACAATGAATGGGTGAAAACCACTTACTATTAGAAATTGGATAGATCACATCAGCATCTAACAACTTAAGAATTTCTTTCTTCACCACTTCCTCTAGATTACGATTCAACCTCCTCTAAGGCTCAATACTTGAATGTGATTTGTTTTCAAGATAAATCATATGAGTGCACAAGCTAGGTAATATGCCTCTAACGTTAGCTAGATAATATCCTATGTCTTTCCTAAACTTTTTCAGTTCAGTTAATAGCATGCTCAACTCATCATCATTCAAAGCATCATTTAAAAAACATGATAAGTGCAATTAGGGCCTAAGAAAGCATACCTTGGCCTTGCAAGAAGTGGTTTCAATTCCACTTTAGGATATTTGAGCTCAGACCAGTCATCATCGACTGTTGAAGAAGTGCACTCGACCATATGCAGCTCGAATTCGGTGGTCGGATGTAGTGCAATCTCTGTCGAATCACATCCTGCTCAAGTTGATCCTTATCCAGTTGCTGCTTTATCCTCATAACTCATTTCATCCAACTCTTTAATCACAACTGAACCCTTGACTAGCTTATGATCATTAAGAAGTTTCCCATAGCATTCAACTTCCTTGCTCAAATACCCATCAACAACTTGCTTAGTCAAAGCAACTTGCAATTGATCTTCTGCTGCCAACTCCTCTAACAACTCATTAGTTATTACATCCATATCTTGAACCAAGAACACCTAACTCTCAATGGTTGGCTTCTTCATCATGTCTTTGATGCTAAACATCATCTTGAATTCCTTACCCAAATTCAACTCGATTGTGCCACTTCCACATCAATCACTACACCAGCTGTGACTAAGAAGGGTCTTCTAAAGAGCAACGGATCCTTAGGTTCTTCATCCATCTCCAACACTACAAAATCAGTTGAAAACTCCACATCTCCAACCTTGATAGGTAGATGCTATAAGATGCCATGAGGGACCCTTACAGATCTATCAGCCAAGACTAAAGAGATTTTGCACGACCTATATTTGTCAAAACCTAGCCGTTGTGCAACAGAGATTGGCATGCGACTAATGGATGCACCCAGATCGCATAAGCAATTGCTAAAAGTTAGAGGACCTAGAGAGCACGGGATTTTGAAGGTACCAGGATCATCAAGCTTCTTTGGCACCACTTTCCTGTGGATGATTGCACTAACTTCATGAGTAAGCACTCCCATGCCGTCAACTTCTTGAGTTATCTCATTAACTGCATCTTTCAGACACTTCTAGAAAGGAGTCATTAGCATGAAAACGTCCAAGATAGGAATCTTCACTTCTATGTCTTTCATCTTCTTGTCAAAGAGAGCTTTATACTTCTCAGGCATATCCTTCTTAAACCTTTGAGGAAAAGGAAATTGAGGTTTGTAAAGCGGTGGAACAAATGGCTTGTTCTTTTCCTGAGTTACTGACGGTTTTTGAGCATTGGAGGTTGTGGTTTTATGTTTGACTCGACATAGAATGTCGAGCTTAGTGTCAGGCGTGAATTTTTCCACAAGAGGTAGCACACAACCATCTTTTGGCCGAGTCACTTGTTCGTGTAGGACTTCTGGAGTTGATTTTTTAGCCTGATCTGTGATGAGGCAATCCTCCCCCTCATGAACCTTACTATTCTCAGTATCCTTAGGACTCTCTACACAAATTAGTAGCTCATGTCCACTCCTTACAGTAATGGCATTGGCATGACACTTGTTGTTTTGAATTGCTTTCCCAGTTTTCTTCACAGTGGAGAAAGTTTCCCTGAATACTCTGATGGTATTATTGTTTTGGCACATAAGCTTTTGTTTGAGCGGGTTGGGATTTGGGTGGGTAGGCTTGATCTTGGGGGTTAGCAATGTTGGTATTCATGTAGGAAAGGTTAGGATTCTGCTTGCAGGTGTTGTATTGCTTGTAACCTCCTCCTTAATTCTACACAAAACTAACATCTTCAACTTGATCGTCCTCTTTTTCCTGAACCTATTCTTTTTCAAATACCATGTTGATGGGTTTCTGTTGTTCCAAAATCAATTTATCCAACTTCTTATTCAGCGCCTTAATCTCCTTTATGCTCACTGAATCAGAGTCAGCTACACCTCGCACACTTCTATCAAAGTCTTCCCCATATTGACCATCGGGTTGTGCAAGGTTCTCTACTAATTCACAACCATCATCAACATCTTTGTTCAGAAAGTATCCATTGCTAGGAGTATCCAACAGCATGCGGATTTTTGGGAGAACACCGCGGTAGAGATTGCTAAGCAGTGATTCATTGCTGAATTCATGGTAGGGACACTGTGTTTTGTATGTTTTGTAACGCTTTCACGCTTCAAAGAATGATTTATAATTCTTCTGCAAAAAGCTAGAAATCTCATTGCGGAACTTTATAGTCCTAGAGTTGGAGAAAAACTTAGCAAGAAACGTCGATTTACACTCAGTCCAGGAAGTGATAGAACACTGAGGTAGATGTTTCTCCTAGATGTGCACTTTGTCCCCAAGAGAGAACGGGAAAAACCTCACCTTAAAGGCATCCTCACTAACTCAATTAATCTAAGTTAGGCTGTAGAGCCTTTCAAACTCATCCAGATGATCTAGAGGATCCTCGACTAGCAATCCATGAAACTTGTGGTTTTGGATCATAGATATGAGACTACTCTTCATCTTGAAGTTCTTGTTCTGAATGGCAAGAGGAACAATCCCATGGCACTGAGTGTGAGTACTAGGTGCGTCCCAGCTCTAGATTGTTCTGGGCCTCGTCGTAAGAGACTTTTGATCTTGAAGCACTTCTGTGTGTGATCCTTCAGGTGAAGTCATTTCTGCTGAATGTTTGTTTTCACAGTGGTGGTTGTTTCTCTGCTCTCTTAGCTCGCATGGTAGTCGGCCAATGTTGTCGAGAAGAGGGAGAAGATTATGGTTGATGCAATAGGAGAGTTGAACTAGACTTGGTACTTGACCTTGGGTGTCGAGCGGTGTAGCAAAGTTGTTAGATCACTCTGAAATATAAAGACAAAAGCAGAACCACATTTAAGTTGTTAACGTGAAACAGAAAAAAGAACTTGATCTCAGAAAGTCTAAATTGCTAAATGTAGCTAACAAACACCCAGGTTGAAACGACACCAATTTGATAACATGATTTTTATCTGTTCTCAAATCCTATTGTACTAATGTGTTGATGCAGTACAAAAGGTTGTCAAACCAAATAAGAGTGTAACTAACAATCAAAATGCAATTAGAGTATTCTAATTCAAGCCAAATAGATTCAATGGCTTTGTTATCTATCAAGTTAAATGAGCATTTAAACAACAAAAAAGGTAATAAATAGCAAACAATCAACGCATAAATCTATTTAAGAAACAAAAAAGCAACAAAACATATTGCAGTGAAATAGAAAATTAGGTGACGGTAAAGAACTACGCAGCGGATGAGAACGAGGGTTCCTGAGGGGTGGAGATCATGGGCCAGCGTCTCTCTTAAATCTACTAAGTCTCTTAACAAAACTCAAACATAGCGGATCTCTAGGAAATTTGTTCATAACTACTGAATCTACTCACATGGCAAATAATCTCAGAAAAGCTATCAACATACCTTATCATCATAAGCGCTTAACAACCTGATAAAGGTGTTTTTCGACCTAAGCTATCAAATCATTGAGGTAAGTGGATAAGCAAGTGGATGTCGAACCAATACTCAGCGAAAGCATGCAAACAACTCATCTAATACCTAGTTCTAGTTCAGATAACCTACCGATCTGTCACAAGGGTAAGTTGTTTTTTCTAGTGGAGCTCTTAAACTAGCTAATAGGACAAACTACACTAGAGGACAAAATAAAAAGAGAGCAAGAACAATCAAAACAGAGAAATGAATGCAAAACAGAGTGAAAATTAGCTAATAATATAAACTATGAATTTAAGAATGAATCTAGAGGATAGAGAATAGGTGATCGGCAGTTAACTCGCCGATCCAACACCACCTAGCTATATAAAGCGAGCTCTAAACCGGGACAAGCTAGATCAGCCCACTCTCGTGGTGAAGATCCCTTTCCGATCCGGCAGATCCATTACGACATTAGCTGCGATCAAGCTGGATCAAAAGCATAAATTCCGGCCCCAGGTGTTTAATGACCGATCCACATGCTATATTTCTCTTCGGCGGATCTAAGCCATCTCTCATATGACACTTTGGTCTCCGATCCCCTTAGCGCTAGCTTTGGGGTTTCAGCCCAAATCAGATCTCTCTTGATCAGGGAGAGATCGGCATTAAGCTCGGTCATATGAGAAGAGATCAGATAAAATCCGTATTCGCGCGGGGAGTTGATCGGAGATTTCCCCTCCGATCTCCCTATGCTTGAGATCCACAAGGATCTACACACTCATCATCGATTGAGAGTGGAGAATCGAGGGAGATTTCATAATGAAAAGTAAGAACAGCAATAACAAAATAAAGAACAAAAAGTAAATAGCAAGATCTAAACAATACTCAATTCATAAATTGCATAAAAGCATAAACAAAGTACCTTAAGATCAAAAATAAAAGCAACAACGAAATTAGAGAGAGTTTTCTATTTGCTAAACATCAGATGAATGATAAAATGACCATCAAAGGGTATTTATAGAGTTATTAGCCCAATCCTAATGGCTAAACTGACTTTTAGTTTTTAACCAGAAATCTTCTCCTCGCCTATCCTTGGCGAGCTTAGACGGCGAGGAGTGGTATTGATGTGGTCCCTGCTGGTTAATGCCGAGTNCGAGTCGTTTAGGTTGAGCTTCCCTCATGATGGATAGGTCGAGGCGGGTGACCGAGGCTTTCCTTTTATCAGCAAACTGAGCGATCCTCGCCAGCGAACCGCAAGGCAGCGATCCGAGTGTTTGGTGAC
>OVBA01003279.1:0-28840 GCA_900406435.1 Lepidium aucheri | reverse complement strand
TTCCGGTGAGAATAAAATAAGTAGATGGAGGAATAATGAGGCAACCCATTTCTGTTACATATAGTATATTAGGGTTTTAACTATTAATCGGTTTTTGTCGATCTTAGAGTTAACAAAAAAATTAATCATTCAAAAGTTTAAGAATGAAAGTTCATAGTTATTTTGACATGTTTGCCATTTTATATCAAAGATTGCTGTATAATTTTCTAAATGTCTACAATAGTAAATTTGTATATAGTTTTGACAAGGAAAAAATGACATTTTTTGCTGGAAAATATTCAAAAGATAGATGAATGTCAAAACGTAGAAATTGGAATAACGAATTGTTGACTTTCTATATTATGAAAAGGAATTGAGTGACAATGTTCCCTATAAACCGAATATTTAGATATTGAACAATCGAATGTGGATACGAAATCGACATATTTGTGTTGGTCCAAATATCAACTATAGGAACCAAAGTTAAAGAGTAATAATAATTTGTCAAAATTTTAACTCTTATTTACTAAACCCTAATTTATTGCTAAACTCTTCTCAAACTGCTAGTTATGTATCTCGCTAATGGTTCACGCAACCAAAGTTTAACTTCACTCTATTATATATCAGGAAGAAAATTTTAGAGAAGAGTTAAGTTCAGACGATAGATCGAGTTTTGTCCGATCCAGTTAAAAAAAAGAAAAAAACACTACTTTGTTTTCTTGTATTTACATTGTTGACTATAAATATATTTTGGTGGTGATTAAATTTTGTTGCGACTTTTACGATATAGAAAAGAGTAAATGCCCTTTTCTTATTTGTTAAATCTTGTTAATTATGATGATTGTATTAATTATCGGTCTTGACTTTGACTTTTTGAAGATATTAAACGAGAATTGTATTAACGTCAAGCAAAGCATTTTAGGTGAAGCCATAACATAATTTCATAAGTATCTAACCCCCAACTAAATCTCAGCTAACAACACTAGAGTTCTTAACCTTAGTCAAATAATTGTAAGAAAACTAAAGTAAACCGGACTGAAACATGGAACCGCATGTACAATCTAAACCTTAAATTAAAACTAACCGAGATAGAACCATCGGTTTAGATTAATGCATCTAAACCGGTAAAACAAAAAAAGTCAGCAGGCGTGTATCATAGAGACATGAGAGCAATCAGGTCTTCAAAGTTAACCTCTTTTCCATCTTTCCTTTGTTTCTTAAAAGTTTCATGTGCAAGATTCTTCTTCTTCTCTTGAAGTCTAAGCACCCTCTCTTCAATACTGCTTCTCGCAATCATCCTAATCATTTTAACCTCTTGTTTCTGTCCAATCCTGTGTATTCTGTCCATTGCCTGTTCTTCAACTGCAGGATTCCACCATGGCTCAAACAAGTAAACCCTTGAAGCTGCAGTTAGGTTTATGCCAGTACCAGAGGCTTTGAGGCTCGCCAACAACACCACATGTCCGGTTAACTTTGGATTCCCGAATTCTCCAATGACTTGAGTCCGTTTCTTCACAGGCATTGTCCCATCCAAACGTAAGATGGTGAAACCGGCTGCTTTCAGCGGGGTTTCTAATAAAAGGAGCATCTTCCTAAACTGAGAGAAGACGACAGACTTTGTATTTGGGTTTTCTTCTCTCGATGTCATAAGCAGTGATAGTAAAGCAGTGACCTTTGATGATTGAGGTGAAGATGTGGTGTCTCCTTCGTCGGTATTGGAAGTATCAGGAGGAGGAGGAGCATTGTAGAGATCAGATTGGGTAAGAGAGCCACGACAAAGAGGGCACAATGGTTTGCTTCTTTGAAGAGTTTGAAGAATACACGCCCTGCAAAAGATGTGAGCACATCTAGTGATGATGATGTCCTTTGGTGGTGATATGCAAATCGGACAGTCAAAATCTTCACCATCTTGCAATGCTGCAACCAGCTTTTGCAGTAGCTCTGGCTTATCATTCACATCTGTTTCACAAAGACACAAAGATTTACTTCTTGCAGCCACAAGTATAAATGTGTAACTGTTTTGTTTTTACCTTCGAGAGATGAAGAAGTGGTAAAAGATCTTAATTCTGGAGGGCATAGAGAAATATCATCACAAAGTTGTCTTAGCCGTAAGATTATACTCAAAATTGTTGAGTAGTTACGCATCAAGCTTCCACTATTAATAAGATTCTGCACAACACCTTTCGCTTCTCCTTCCATTTGATCATATATCTGACGTTCTTCCGTAGAAAGTTCAACATAACAAGTTTCAACTGTCTTAGGTGGCAACCCAATCAAACTCGTTTCTTTTGTTCTCCTCAACGAAATTGATGCCATTAAAACCTAAAAAGTGTGTAATTTAATAACTTTTCAAAGAGCAAAACATAAAATGTGAATAATGTAATTACCTGGAGACGTGAAAGCCCTCTTCTATTCCCTTGACCAAGTTGGCGTTGTATCAAGCTTTGCCAATAACTCTTAATTGAAAATGGCTCAAATTGTAGAAATGCCATCAAAGAGTACAAATCCATTGAACCATTCTGAATAGGAGTTCCTGTGACAGCCCATCTGCGGGAAGCCTTCAAATTACAAACCGCTCGACTCTGTAGGGCATTGGCATTCTTAATGGTATGTGCCTCATCCAGAATTATTCTCAGCCATTCCATCTTCTTCACAGGAGAACTTCCCCACGATTCCTCAATAGCTAAAATGCTGTAAGTCGTCAACACTATATCATATTTCATAAGCTCACTAACATCGTTTGTTCTTTCACCACCATGATACATATACACCTTCAAGCTTCCTGATACAGTATGCTCCTCTAGCTGTGTAATCCATGCTGAAAACACAGAAGGTGGACAAACGATCAACGTTGTCTTTGACACATTCATGCCAACAACATCAACAGGTTTCAGCTTCTTTCGACTTTTGCTGTCAGTGCTATTGCCTCTTACCCTCTTTTTACCTTTCTTTCCAGTCTTCTCTCCTTCTACAACTAAAGGTTCTTCGGTTGCTGTGCTGGTGGATGCATTGCCATATCTATCACAAGCTATCAAGGAAAGCAAAGTAAGTGTCTTACCCAATCCCATATCATCAGCAAACACCCCTCCACGCAAAGGTTCAGGCCGCTTATCTGAGCGGTAATTCGTCAAAATATTCAAAAACTCCTTATCTTTCTCTTCCCAAAACGGAGGCAAGTCTCCAGATTTCTCCCTGTGCAGTAACCAACCTAATCCTTCTTTCTGATGAGCAAAAAGTTCTGACTTAATCACTTCCCTTGGCGGCTCAGCCTCTACCAATATACCCTTCTTCATATTCTTACCAACTTGTTGAAAAATCTTGTCTACACTCTTCATACTTTCAGTACCCATATGTTCCCTTACCACAACAGAGTCTGATAACCGAAACGATGTATCCGATTCCGTAATCAACACTAACCCAGCTCTTGAAATTGTCGATTTCACAGTTAATGACTCTTCTAACTTAGCGAAAACGTGAATTTGACAAGGAATTTTATACCTATTGGAGTTAGAACGAGTATTAGGTACAATACCTTCGACGATGATCATGTTTGAGTCAATTAACGGCGAGAGAACGGCGGCTACAGAACGTTCAATGTGACCCACTTGGAGAGATCGTGTGTTGAGTACTCTGATTGCGTTCTCGTCGTAACGGTTCAAGGGTTCTCTAACCAGACCAACCATCTCTCTACCATTGATTCGACCATGGTAGTATTGTAACCCTACTATGTTCGCGATAACGAAACCCACCAAACAAGACTCTTGAGATTGCGGCGGTGGCTCGACAGAAGACTGAAATTCGACTTCGTTCTCCATTGTTTCTTACACGGAGACAGAGCGGCGAAATTGAGAAAAGTGAGAACGAGACACGAAACAAAACTTATAAAGATAAATTTCAAAAAAACGCCTCCTTTGGAAATTGTTTATTTATTTATTTGTGTCCTTCTATTTATCTCTAAATTCTTGTAACGTACAACAACAAAAGTTTATAAAATTGAGATTGTAGCTAAAACTCTTAAAAATATATTTTTACACCCCAGAGTCAAAATAATTTCTTTATTGTTAATTGCTTATACTATCCCCGGGCATAAAACACGATATCCGAAATCCAAACCGAAATCAATCTGAAAAACAAAAACGAAATCCGAACCAAACTCAACAAAATACCCGAATATGTCTTAAAATTATGTACCCAAAAAATTGAACCCGAACCCGACCGGTACCGAATCAAGAACCGAATGTGTACCCGATTAACTTTTGCTTATTTATTAATTCTTTACTATTTTTTGAAATTTTATATATAAACACCCGAACCCGATCTGTACCCGAACTGAACTGAATCCAAAAAGTAAAAATACCCAAATGTGTCCTAAATTACTAGACCCGAAAACCCGAATTCAAAAATACCCGAACCGAACCCGAAATGCCAAGCAGAGCTTGGACTGAGAAATACTTAAAAGAACCTCAAGTTGTTACATAGATAATGGAGACGTTTATAAATGAAAGTTTTAAAGCTTACAACAAAACGTTTTTAACTGAACTAAGTTACGACTTTGCTCCATAAAGAAATAGGAAATTTTATGCTAGTTAAGTTGTTTGCAAGCAATGACTCCTAAAATCACAAAACCGAAAATTGAGAAGGCTCCTTTTCTCGAACGCCAATACTCAATCCACGTCAAGGGTCTTCTGATTTCACACAAAACCTTGTTGAACTGTTGATGGAGGTCGTCAAGAGAGCCATCATTATCGATCACAATATCAACTTTACTTCTCTTCAAATCTAATGGCATTTGAGCCATCATTCTATTTCTTGCATCTTCCTCACTTAGTCCATCTCTCTCCATCAGTCTCTTAAGTTGTTTTTCTTCACTAACCCACACAACTACAATGGGTTTTGTCCATTTATCCATCTTTACTTCAAACAACAATGGAATATCAACAACAATCACTTCCGCTCCATTCGCCCATTGTTTCAATATTTCCCAAAAGATACCAGATGATATGTACGGACCCATCAACCTGCAGATGAAAACACATCTCACTTACATTCAGAATTTCATCAGAATAAACCAAAACAGAAATTCGTAAGTCCCTACTTGTTTAGAAGTTGGCGTTTGGAATCAGATGAGAACACAATCTGACCAAGTTTTGGCCGATCTACATCTCCACTAGGAAGCAAAATCTCCTCCCCAAAAGCTGCAACTACTCTTTTCCATCCACTACTTCCTTTTTTCAATACATTCTGCAAACATCTCCAACCTTTTACTAAACTTTTCTTGAGCTAAATTGCATCTAAAAGGAACTGTCTCTGTATCTATCCGAAATGGTTACACAATAGTTAAGAGATAAAGTTACTTACTCGAGCAACAACATCAGCATCAACAACAGGAATGTCATTAACTTTGAAGAGATTAGACACAATACTCTTCCCAGAGGCAATGCCTCCTGTTAGCCCCACTATTCTCATTCTTCTTTCTAGTCCTTATAAACACCTAAAGTTTCTCGATTAGTGTTACACTCGACCAAGACAAGCTGTAAAATTGAGGATATCTCTAGAAGAATTGGCTGAAGAAGATTATTACCTGAGAATTGGCTGAAGAAATTGATTCCAGATTTCACAAAAATTGGAAGGATTAACCTTACCTACAAATCTGAGAACAATCGTAAATCCACTACTGAGAAGAACCTGAAGTGGTTTAAGAATGTAGAAGAATCGATAAACTCGCTTAATTGCGGAATCCAGAGCAACGACTTCTCATCTCACAAACTCTCGTGTGAATTTTTGGTAAGTAAAAGAAGGACAACAAGAATTATAGAGTTTCCCTATAAACCAGGGTACATCTCTCTTCAGGATCTCAATCCCCGAATTCACTATCTTGCTCTGACTTGCTTCTTAGGTACACCAATGGAGAAAGTTACAATCGAAGAAGATGATGTTTTTTTTTTAAATCATCGATCCTCTATCTATTCTCCTTAAATGAACCCGCAACAATATTAGACCCAATTAGAATATATTCTCTCATAATACTTAAGCTTCATATCTTAAATGGTTAAGCCCACGAAGCCCATTTGAAACATAACCAGAAACGTGACAACTTTCACAAAGAAGATTGAGCAAATCGAGTTTAGACGATAATGTACGATTTCGAACAAGTCTAATCTCTGCTTGTCAATTGTCACGACAAAGAGATCGAGAAGAGACTAAAGAGACCTGTTGTTCTGTAATTAGGTTTGGGCATTTTACCCGAACCTAAAAATCTGAACTGAATCAGACCCGAAATATAGAACCTGAATCCAAACCGAACCTAAGATAAATATTCTATTAGGTCCTACATTTATATATCCAAAAATTTGGATCCGAAATTGCACCAAACCGAAACCCGAATGAATACCCAAAATTCGAAATATAAATATATATTTTTAAATTATTATTTATATTAATAACTTAAATACAAAATATTACAATGACAGCATAAAAAAAATACAAAATATTACAATTATAAAAAACTCAATATATTAATAATTTAAGATTAAACAATCTAAAATATTCAATTTTTTAATTAAATTTCTGAATTTTATTTTCTTTATTAAATCTTTATTAGTTTTAAAACAATTTAGATAGAAATACCCGTATCCGAATCAGACCCAAATTGTTTTAATTGTTTTTATAGATACCCGAACCAACCCAGATCTTAACCAAACCCGACTCAAAAATTAAAAATATTTGAATAGGTCCTAAGTCTCCTGAAAACCCAAACTCGAAAAGACCCGATTCAAAGCTGGCCAGGCCTATCTGTAATAATGGGCTTTAAAAACCCATTTATGTTGGCCCATGATTTATTTTGCGAGAAAAGATTAGAGAAACTTGGTGTTACATAATAATGGGCTTTAAAAACCCATTTATGTTGGCCCATGATAAATTTTGCTTCTTTTAAACGGGATTAGTCTTCAAGCTACGTCAGAAAAGAAACGATCTCCGACTGATTCATTCTTATCGGAAGAAAAATCTCATCGGAGTTTAAATCGAAAATTTGGGAATCAAAGAGCCTCAAAGAAATAGATGGAGATGAAACGTGATTTGGTTTGCGTGGTGTTAATTTGTGTGTCTTTGGTTGTTCTTTCTGGATTTAGCCAGTTTATGATGTGCACTGAAGAAAAAGGAACGTACAACAACAACAACGTCTTAAAGATGAAGCTTGGTGAATTTAGCGATTCTAATAATGATCAAAACGGTGATTCAGAGATTGATGATATTGCACTCTTTGCTGTTCAAGAGCACAATAAACAAGAGGTTTGTTTCTTCCAACCTAATTCCCCTTAAAAGTTTGAATATTCTCTGGAATTATTAGAGTTAGAATTGTTCTGTGTTGCAGTAAGATTGTATTAATTGAGTGACTCCTGAATCGAATGTTATATTATCCTTTTAGAGATACAGGATTTGTAATGAGTATTCTTTGGTCTTGATTTAGAGACCAAAGGTTAAATTTTCAGAGGTTGATTCATTCTTTTAGCTATAGAAAAGAAGTAAAGTAGTGATGAATTGTAAAGGTTGTGCTTTTAATTAAGTTCTAAATTGGGTTTTCGATTTAATGCGTAGAATGCTGTTCTTGAGCTGGCTAGAGTTATAAAAGCAACAGAGCAAGTGGTTGCTGGCAAGCTCTACAGTCTTACTCTTGAAGTTATTGAAGCCGGTGAGAAGAAGATATATGAAGCTAAAGTTTGGGTTAAGCCATGGATGAACTTTAAGCAGCTTCAGGAGTTCAAGAATGTTATCTCTTCCTTCACTATTTCCGACCTTGGCTTGAAACCAGGTAAACAACTATGAAGTGAACATCATCACATTGTATCTGGTTTGGTAGTAAAGCTATTCTCTTTCAGTCTTTGATCATAAGGAGAATCCTGATCTCATTGCTTTGTTTGAAGCAGATGGTAATAGATTTGACTGGAGATCAGTATCAAGAAATGACCCTGAAGTCCTAGAGGCAGCAAAGCACGCCATGAAATCGATTCAACAGAAATCAAACTCACTGTTTCCTTATAAACTCATAGATATAATCCAAGCCAGGGCAAAGGTTATACTTTTTTTCTTATGTGTTTTATCAGTTTAATTATCAACAACATCTAATCAAGTAGAGGTGGAATATCTTTACACGCAGGTGATTAAAGACCGTGTGAAATTTGAGCTGCTTCTGAAGTTAGAGAGAGGCAACAAACTGGAGAAGTTTGTAGTTGAAGTGATGAAGTATGAAAACGGCAAGTATCACTAGAGTTGGAGGATTGCTTTTGTGTTGTGTGCCATATGAGTGAATAGAGCTTTTATGGAATATACAAAATAAACTTTTGTGTATAAACTAATTGAAAATAGCGTGGTGTTTGTTTGGCCCTATAAAAAAGGTTTCTTGTAAATATACATGAATTCATATGATGAATTTGATTGCAATTATGTGTTTTGACTTTGAAATTTAGAGTCATGACCGACCACATCAACTCATAAGAATATGACCAAATAAATTCTTTTGTTTACAAAAAGATTATTTTTCTGGCCCAAAGACAATAACTTTTAAGAATTTTCAAATTGAAGACAATTTTGGGCATTTAGAAAAAAATATATTAAATTAGGTTTAGGCATTTGAGTTCGGTCGGATTTTTTGATTAGTTATTCCAACATTTTTATTTTTAGGTCAATTTTAGTTTGGATATAAATCGTATTTGGATTCGGATATTTTTTTAAGTTTTTATTAAACTTAAAATTAATAAAAGTTTAATGAATTTTTTTTTAAAAAAATTGAAATTTAACCAGAAAAAAAAAGTTGAGGTCGAATTCAATTTGTTTGATATACAAATCTGACCCATACAGATATTTGGTCGAGTTTGGTTTGTTTTGGTTAATTTTAATTTGAATCAAATTTGGGTAAGATATGTACACATCTAGCTCTAGGCAAAATACTCGAATTTAAGAAATCGAACCAAAACCAACCCAAAAAAACGGATGTAGATTAAGGTTTGAGTCTAACATTTTTATTCTATTGGGTATTTTAGAGAAATACATGTGAGTATAGGTTCGGTATGGTTTCTACCCGGAAATGATCATGTATCTGATTGATTCTTGAGTACCCAAAATTATTTTGGTATTCACATATTTTTTGAGTATACAAATATCGAGTCTGAATCATCGGATATTTTCCAGATATTTGAGTATTTTTATGTTATTTTTCAAATATTTTGAGTAATTTATAAAAAAAATTAATCTTTTTGAATATGGTTCAGGTATTAGGGTCCGGATCCATGTTCAAATCTTCAAATATTTTTTAGATATATAGGTATACATATATTTTTGGTTCTTAAAATTTTAAGATCGAACCAACTTAAAACCAAATTAAAATAGTAACGGGTCTGATAAGATTTGAACCTGAAAAAACCGATCCGAATCTGATCGGAGCGCGGCATTCAATGTTTTGAAACTCGGACCGGACCGGCCGGTCTGACTGGTTTAACTGGGACTCGTGACTTACACCGGTTCGAGTTAACTTGAAACCCGGAATTACATTGAACCTGTATAACCGGTAAAAAATCGGTAAACCCATTGACCCAGTTTGCTACTAAAACCCAGTTTATAAAAATTTGTTTTCAAATTTTACATTTCTATAATTTTCCTTTTGTAAAACATTAAAAATAGAAAATAAATCACTTCAAATCCATATATACAATACCTAACCTAAACTCTTGTTCTTCTTGCTAATTTCATCTAGGTAAAATCACAAAATGTTTTAGGTTTATTCTTAATAACAATTGTATTGTTTTATAATTTTGTTTCAGTTGGTCAAAGTGAAGAAGCCATATACACATTAAAAAACGAGATGATTTCCATTCAATAATACTATAGTAAAACTTTTATTGATGACTTCAAATATGTTTTACTTTTTTATATATTATCATATATTTTTTTAATATATTACTAAAATCTAGTTCAACCTATCAATCCTATCCAACAATATTGCCGAGACAGTGTTCGGTCCGGTTCAAAACATTGACGAAATTCGACCACGAAAATCAAAAGTAAAAGAAAATCAAAGGCCGCAAATTTATTTTATTCTCTCGACCCACTAATTTTGAGAGAGAGAGATAAAGGTCGATAAGGTCTTTTCGGGTCGTTGGATTTGGAATTGGAATTGCAATTTGGTCATCTCATCGATTTGCTTCCCAATCTCTATCTCTCTCTTCAGTTCTCCTCAGGAAAGTTTCTATCTTTTCGGTCTCCTTGTTGTTGTTGTTATTGGTGATTTCTTCTTTGGTGCGTTTCCCTTATTTCTAAGGGGTATAAACAGAAAACTAAGATCGAAAGAGACGAATTTTTTTGAGAGAGAAACCATCCATCTATGGACAAGGAAGCTATGGTGGATCCTTTTTTGGTTGAGGCTCTTCAAAACCCTCGTCATCGTCTTACCAGTATGTCAATTTTTCTTGCAAACCCTTGATTCAATTTTCTAAATTTTCGTTGGATTTGATCTGTCATCACCGGTAGTTGTCTCTAAGATTTGTTATTGACAAGTGGAATTCTAGATTTCGTCGAATTGGAGCTCCGGGCTAGGGTTTTTGTCGATTTCTTAAGGAATTAGGGTTTGGTTTTTGTACATGGTGTTTTAGATTCATAGCCATGTTCATTAGCTCGGAACAAGCTCCAAATTGAGAATTGTATTGCTCTGATAGAAGACTCTTTTGGTTGTTTTGGACGAAATTTCTCAGCTTTCTTATCCATTGAATTCTTGTCCTTCGATTTGGTCAATGAATGATTATGTTCCTTGTCTCGTTTCTGTTTTGGTATGACAGTCTTGCGTATGGAGCTTGATATACAGAAGTTCTTTCAGAGTCCAGAGCAGCAACAATATGAGTTCCGGCCTTTACCAACATCTTATCTTCGTCTTGCTGCACACCGTGTGGCTCAGCATTACGGGCTATTTACCACGGCTTTAGACGGTGGTGGTGTAGATGGCTCAGGGAACAGAATCATAGCAACCAAAACAGCGGAAAGTAGATTCCCATATGTCTGTTTGTCTGAGATTCCAGTAAAGCAACCTGAGATGCATGTCAGGCCTGAGGGATTTAAAATCGCCATCAAGCCTAGACCTAATAGAGGATCTGGTGGGATAGGTAGTGGATCAAGAGTAGAAAAGAATCTGTTGAGAAGTGTTGAGGAGAGAAAAGAAGAGTATGATAAAGCTCGTGCTCGTATCTTTAACAGTCCTAACAGTTCAGACTCTGAAGATTCTTCATCTCGAGCTCCTCCTCCTGCTCCTCGTCTTGATAACAATACTTGTCCAACTACAAACGAAACCTTGGTAATTAATAGGAATAGTAATCCTGTTGATGTAGAGAGAAACGGTGTTATCAGAGAGTCAGGTCGGACTTCTCGGGTTGCCATTATTAGAGACAGAGAGAAGGATCGTTATGATCCTGATTATGACCGTAACAGGTTAAACTAACAACCCTTTCATCAACCCTAATGATATAAACAACACAACGCCATCGAAATTAACCAATTCTGCTATGTTGCAGGTATGTGAGGGTTACACCACCAGTACAAAACTTCAGTCCGATACCAATCCAACTTCAATTCAACGACGCAGTTTTCCCACAGATACCAAGGACTCAGGCTAGCTTAAACTATGGACATACCTTAAACGGAGCTATGACTACACCTTCATATACAGAGTGGCCAAGTGCTACTATGACTTATGCACAAACATTGAATGCTTCAGATACACATCGTTACAGGTCAACTTCACTCACAACCTTTCTTAATGTTCTCCTAAGTCTCTTGCATTGACCATTGACCTTTTTCTCTCTTTTTGAATGTTGTTGCAGGCACCCCAATCCTTAATCTTTCGATTGTGTTCAGAACAATGTCTTGTATCTCAAACAGGTTTTATTAATGTAGCTTTAGATTATCTGCTCTTTTGCAAACATTAAAGACATCTATTTCTCTACGCTTTTGTTACAATATAATTATAACTTTCATTAACGTAATCCAAAATGCTCAAGCATTGCTCCTGTTTAGAGTTACATACTCAGGTCTCGTGTTTTATATGTCAACGGTTCTAAACACTTCTTATGGTCAACGTAGATGTAAAGTCAACGCATTACCCTCACCAAAATTAAAAAAAAAACATTATCGTTAATCAATTTTTTATTTAATACAAAACCATATAAGACTTTACAAAGTAACAAAACCATATAAGATTTGTAAATGACTTTTATCTCAGTGGCAGGTAATAAGTCTATTAAAAATAGTGGCTTTTAGCCTAGTGGCATATAGTAAATCTAGTAACAAATAGGTGTACATGTATATTCTAAGATCAAGTTTCACCATCTTATATTATGTAAAAACTTGGCTAACTGTCGGGTTTTAGTCTAGTGCCAGATAATATGTCTGCTAAAAATAAGTGTATATGTATATTATGAGTTCGAGTTTTACCGTCCTACATTATGTAGAAATTTGACTAATGGATCGACTAGTTGTGACCTAACGTCCTACATTATATAGAAATTTGACTAATGGACCGATTAGTTGTGACCTAACGTGAGAAAAAAAAGTAAGTAACATAAAGTTGAGTTGAATGTCTGGATTTCATGTTCAGGTTCATAGTATTACCGACAATGATACAAATTTTTAATATGAAATGTATCTTGTTATAATAGCATTCATAATTATATTACCAAAAATAAAGTAACAATAATCAGAAAGAGTTTTATATAGGTAAGACTTATAAAAGAAACAGATCAGAACATGCCAGCTACTGAACCCACCATCATTGCTTTTGATTGATACTCTCTTACCCAATGAATAACCTATAGTTTTTATTTATCAAGATAATGATAAATAACTTATTATAAAAAGATCTTGATTGGGTTTGGTCCCATAATAGATTAATAAATTAAGGTATGATTAAAGAAGGATATGAGAGAGCATCAGATCCTTAGATACAGATTCTGACTCAAAAACTGTCTAGTTTTTGCTTTTTGGCTGTTTCATGTTCTTTGTACACTGTACTATTGATTCAATGGTTTGGTCAATTTTTATGTATATTCAACTTCCCACTTGTTTACATTATGGATTTGAGAACAGAGAATTACCACCTGCAAAGTTACAAGCAACTTTTAAGAACAAATTTGATCCCATAAGATCACAGTAAAGTACTAAGCAAGTGTTTTTGATAAGGACACTTTGAAACAGATAACAAAGATCTGGTCACGGAGAACAAAGACCAGAAAAGAACAAGCAAAACTAGGATTATTCAATCATCTCGAGTTGGAAACAGAGTCAAGACTGTTTTGGCTCCTGATTCCAAACCTTCTGTGTAATTAGCAACTTGATTATGCAAATGCAATGAAGATGGTCTGAAAACTGGTTGATGTTGACTTTGTCTAGCCAAGAACAAAGACTGATCCATAACTTTCCCATTGTTGGTCAAATTCCCTGAAGAGATTTGTCTGTGGAGGAACTGAGAAGGTGGTTGCAGATGAGCTTGAGCAGCTACAATTTGTTGTTGATGACTCGAAATCGGAACAAAAGATGACATAAAATGCTCAGAAGTTTGTCTACTTGTAGCTGTAGGATGAAGAAAATGTGGAGGAACAGGTGAGCTAGCAAAGAGATGATCAGACTCACCAACATTTCCACCATTACCATTACCACCAGATTGCATTCTCTTAAGATAAAGTCTGTATTTCTGCAAATGACTAGCAACGTTTTCTCTAGTTAAACCATCAACACTCATAAGTTGCATGATGGTTTTAGGAACTGCGTTTTTGATTCCAAGATGAGCTACTGCATCAACAAAACGCTTATGTAGTTGTGGTGTCCATACTAAACGAGGTCGTTTCAAGGTTCTTGCTGGTTCATCTCCATTGGAATCTCCTGCAAATTCACCAGATGAATTGGCTTGAACTAGAGGTTGACGATGGAGATCAAAGGCCATGGCGAGATCAGGAGTGATTAAAGATTGAGATAAAGGAATAAGCTCTTCTGGAGATGGAAGTTCTTCTTCCCATTTAGCAAACCAATTGGAATCTTCTTCTCTCATCTTCTTCAAAGTTGAAGACTTTTGATCTCACAGAAATAAAGGGTTTAATAACATTGAAGAGAACAATAAGACAGTATCAATCTAGCAACTGTTTTTGCTTTTTGTATTCATATCAAAATTAGATTTTTCTTTTTTTTTTTGTTGTTCTCTTTCTTCCTCAGACCAATTATGGTGAGGAAGATAAATCAATCTGACAAGTGATGAAGAAAGAGAGAGAGATTATTGATTTTGAGGCAAAGACTTTGTGAAGAGACATTGGAAGATTCTCACTTTTTTATTGTTATTATGACCACTTTTGGCGCGTGTCTTACACTTGTTCTTCATTTTCTTCTACTAGTATTAACTTTCTACAAAAGAAAATTAAAAAATCCTAGATTCTCTTTTTTTACTTACAAGAACAAAAAAAAAGTTACATTTATAAATTTGGGTAATTGACCAAAAAAAAGTAGGTAATTTTTTTTTTTCTCTTATGTTAATGAGTAACCTTTTGTCAAGTAATTAAGTTTTTTTTTCGGTATTTGATTCCTAAAAAATGGTGTTAATCCTTATATGATATTATTTCGGTTTCTAATTAGTTGATGCTATGAAAAAAAAATTATTTTTTAAAAGTTGATGTTTTCAATTCCCAGTACATACTTTACTCAACATTTCTTATTTTATTCTTGTTTGTATCTATAATTTTAATTATAATTAATATTTTTCTTTCTATTTTTTAACAATAAATAAGACTAAATAAAACATTCTAAATTTTTTTTAATGTGTAAAATCTCTAAAACATCGAGTATTAAAAAACAGAAGGAGTATTATTTGGAGTATGTGAATTAATGCTATGAATCAATTCTTGTAACTATATTTGTACTTGGGTCAAGTGATTAAGTTTACTGTCTTAATTTTCTATTACAAATGTTTCTAAGAAATTTTGGAAGTCCTATATGTGCAACAATACGTGGACCTTAATTATTGGTTACTATGTAGTTTTATAACATAGTAAGAAGCTTGTACTTGTGAATAAACATCATAACTTAACTATATATGTAATCTATGATTTATACTTTAACTAGTTTAGATGAGCTTAGGTTAGAGAGAAGGAACTGTTTAATAGATCACTCCAAACACGAGTTTGACGTGACCAGTAATTGGGGTAATTCAACATATCACCTTTTATGTCTTTAAATAGATTCTCTTTACGAATTTTTTCACTATATTTCCAATACGATTTAAAGCTTCACGAGAAAGATTTATTACAAAACTTCTGTCAAGCTTTTGACTTGTTCAAACTCCATTTTTATTCTTTCAATCGATTTTATTCTCTTACTATTATTTATAATATTTGATGGTATTTTTTTTAAGTAGGAGTTCTCAAATCTTATGGGAGGGGACTAGATTATTCTTTTGGGAGTGGTAATGTCCACGGATAGACTTTCATCGCCGGTTCTATAAATGGGTAATAAGCATGTACCCATAGCCGTATAAGGACCGATACTCACTAGATAAGTTTGACCGACATATAGAGGGGTAAACTCAATAGACTTCATTTTTTATCTGGAATAGTGTTTGTGTGTATCTGAAGTAGTGTCTGTTAATCCTCAGATGACCAAATTAATTGTGAAGTATTTTCGTATTTGATCGTATTTTACAATTCTTTTTAACAAAATGCTTATAATTTGGACCATTAGGCTATTAAGAGATGAATGAGAATCAAGTTACGTAAATGAAGGTGGCCCAATCGACGAATTGTAGAAACTTCTAATATCTTTCGGTTGAAAGAGTCTTGAGTCTTGATTTTACATTTATTTTTCTGGTGAGTATGATTTTCGAAATGTTTTTGATGATTTAACTAATGATTTTGATATTAAAAGTTTGAATTTTCTTTCTATAGTTTAATTTAAGAAAAATGTTTAGGTAAATAGACTTTAGACTATAAATCAGATCTTATCGATATAATTATTGACAAAAAATATATATTTTTGACTTAAAGAAGATATTTTTATAGTTTTTTAAGAACAGTACCAAAGGAAAACAGTCAAAACAACTAGATAAAATTTGTTTTTAGTTAAATAGTTTGAATATCATTTATACTGTTTTTTATACTCGAATTCAACTTTGAAAAATCACGTTTGTCTCACATTAGAGGAATTTGACCAGTTNTTTTTTTTTTTTTTTTTTTTTTTTTTTTATTTATACCCAATTGTTTAATGAGTTAGATCATCCTTGTAGTTTTAAGTTTGGATGTTTGTAACCTTCAAAAATTCACAGAAATTGGTAAAAACATATTTTTACAAGTAATAGTATATCTCGAAGATAAATATGAGCTTCCTAAAAGAATTATTACAATTTTTTTTATTAAAGTTGGTCCACATTCCAAATTATACAACTTAGTTTGTCTTTTGTCACTTTTATCTCACATTATAAAATATGAAATAAGAATTGATATTGGGTCCATGAGATTCAGATTATATTGTCTTTATTTGATATGAAATATAAGATTAAATCACTCAAAAGTTTTAAAAGATAACTCACAAAACCTTCCAATCTTATTTGTCGACGAATAAGTGCTGCAACGTACACATCCACATCAAAAACATGTGCATGATGATGTTACATACAGACTAACTTTTATTTTATTAATTTCTAAGGGATCCATTTTATATTATTGTCTTTATAGATATGGATAATATGAAAGTTATACACTATCCAATCAGATAGATATATAAACTTTTTATGCGTAAAGTTTACAAAACAATTATGAATCTGAATTTCTAAAATGAAATATAATGCTAAGTGAGTTTTGTCATGGCCCTAAGTTGAAGATGTGAAGAAAACAAACAAGTTTTGTTGTAGATATTAAGAGGATCAATGTAATTGGGTTTGGGCCTTGCTATATGGGCTCAATAGTTGATTTTATGATATATATATTTTTTTCAATTTTATTTAATTACGAATAAAAGCGGGTTCAAAGAGGAAGTATATCATTTACAAAAGTTTGATTCCTAGACAACTTTCTAACACTAAGAGCTAGAAAATCAGCTTTATAATTAAGTGCACACGGAATCAAAACAATGGAACAATGTCTGAAGGAAATCCTGAAATATGATGATTTTATCGCAAAAAATGATAAACTCTTTGTCCTTTACTAAAATATATTTTTGGATTATTTTTGAAATGCCGATATGAGTTATTAAAAGAAAATCTAATATAATATTTTGTTTCTTAACTTCTTTTTTTGTAAGCAATGCAAAAAAAGTTATATAAAATAGGTTTTCAATCGTCAAATGGTTGAGTGTCACATCTGCTACTATCTCTACCATATTTGATTTCAAAGAGTCGTACTACCTCCAAATGGTATTGTAAGAGATTTGCAGAGGGGTTAACCATAGATCAAACCATTTTCGATTTAGTTTTTAACAAAAAAAATATCTTCAATTTAACGGTAAGTTTCTTTACCAAAATTTGACTCTAAAAAATATTACATGATGAGAATCTCTCAAGGATTGGCGTTCTAGAGTTGAGAAAAGGATGGACCTTGATTCAAAGAAACCGTGAGGACTCGATGGCAAAGTTGGTGGATCGCTTGGTTGCACAAAGGTTGTGGAAGGCTTTTAATATTCCATGGATCGAAGGGTCGCGCAAGGGATGCAGAAGACCCTTGATATTTCCAATTCGATTGCTAAAGATATTACGCATCAAAGAAGGTCGAATTCATAGATTCCAAAAAATTTGATTAAAAGTTATATTTCTCAAATGAGATTACATGATTTATATAGAGATAAGACTAGAGCTACAATTGTCTTGGAAATAACCTAAGACAAGACAATTAATTGTGTTGAAAATAGTCTAAAACTTTTAGACACTTATGCATGAGAGAGAGAGAAAATATAAGGAGTAAATACTATTGGTCTTCAATGTATCTACTTTCTTATCTCCTCATAAATGAAGCACACTCATTACGCCTTTAACTTTCAAATTTGTCACTATTTATGGGCTGAACTTAATGATGCATTTGAAAATATATTATGGGTTTCTTTAAGGTTTGAGATGGGCTGGATTTGATAACTAACATCTCCAATAGATTTTATAATGCCCTCCCTCAAAATCACATGAATAAACCCATTTATTCCTCTTTGATCTTCTAAGCCTTTCCACTTTTATTTAGCCAACAAATTTATGAAATGAATTTTCTTCTTTATTCCTAGTGTTTGCCATGATCACATCAACACAAATAACATGTTTGGAATACGATTTATAACGGATAGGGTTTTGTATTCTATAGCTTTGTGCAATTGAAGACTGCAATTTGAGATCAAACTTTCATTCTTCTTGATTGATCAAAGATATTGACCGGTAGGGTTATACCAAAGTAATGAAAGTTTTGACAAATTTCAATATATTGAACATACATAAATATAAAACCTAACTAGATAATGTATATCATTTAGTGATAATAAGATCTAATCACTCGACTTAAAGGCAACAAGGATAATAATTAAGAGTACTAAATTCTTGTAGTTATAAAATCTATAAATAATTTAGATTTAATTTCTGAATAAATCATAAATTTTCAATGTTAGAAACAACAAATAAGTGTAAGTAAAAGAACACCTGACATAAGTAACGGCTAGTTAGTAGTTAGCTGGTACGAAGAAGAAGACTTCCTAACGGTCAATTCCAGCCTGGCACTTAAATTACCAAATTATCCCCCCCTTTTTTTTTTTTTTTTGATACGCTCCTTTTTAATTTAATAAATAGAAGAAAACATTTGTCTCTCGTTCTCTTATAAAATTTCAATAATTGAACTCTCTCTTCTTCTTTGATTTCAACTTGAATCATTTAGTTTCAGAGGTAGAGAAAGGGATCGTCTTTTCTCAATCTCTACGTCTCTTTTTCAATTTTGGGTTAGGTATGTTGAATTTCTGATGATAAATTCATCATTTTTTTATCTTCTTTGATCTATAAAGTCTGTTTCTTTTTCGAAATGATCGACTTGGGTTTTGATTCTTTGCTTAGATTTCTTCGATTTTTTTCATGTTTATGTTACCCTTGATTAGGTGTTTTAGTTATTTTTGGAAACCCTAGAATCTGCATTCGTCGATTGCGCCAGATCCCAAATTGATTCGTTTTTAGGGTTTTCTTTGATTTGCTCAATTCGTTGGCTTTCTTCTTGTGATTGATTCGTTTCTTTCTGATCAGAGCTGATTTAAGTTATTCTCCTTTACTCTGAGTTAATTAGTGTCTTCACTCTTCTTAATGACGTTGAAGTTTAGATTCTTATTCTAGATTCTTCTCAATGGCTTTAGATTTGTATAGTTCTCTTTTTGGTGTGGAAACTGGTTTGTGATTTGACAAATTGATATGTTGGTGAAATGTTATTACTGATTGGATTTGGCTCTACGATATTCAGTTTCGTGAGGAAACAGTCTTGAAGACCACAAAAAGAGTTTTATCACATTAGTGTTTCTGCCTGTTTATCTGAGTCTGAGGAGAAGAAGTCCTGGAGGTTCTTTTGTGCTTATCATTCTCCATGGTAACTATTTCTCCTTGTGTTTTTTGTGTTTAGATTTGTTTTAAATTGGGAATTTATGAAAAGCCTTTTAAGTTTACCTGTTCTGATGTTGTTTTTATTTGCTCAGGCAAGTAACGAGAATCTACCACCAAATGTTATCAAGCAGCTAGCCAAGGAATTAAAGAGTCTAGACGATTCTCCTCCAGATGGGATAAAGGTTGTGGTAAACGACGAGGATTTCTCTACAATATGTGCTGATATTGAAGGACCAGGTGTACATTTATTACCATATCAAGTTCATTGTTGTGTAGATTGCAAATGGTGAAATAGTCTAAAGTAAATTGTTCTTCTCCTTTGATTGAATACAGTTGGTACTCCTTACGAGAATGGACTTTTCCGTATGAAGTTGGCCTTGTCGCATGATTTTCCACATTCGCCGCCTAAAGGTATGCATCTCATATAAACAGACGGACCACTGAGATGTAATGCTAGAGAAACATAGAATTTTTCTAATGGTTCCATTTACTTGGTGGCGTGCTATTGTAGGCTACTTCATGACAAAGATTTTTCATCCTAATGTTGCTTCCAATGGAGAGATATGCGTTAACACACTTAAAAAGGATTGGAATCCTAGTCTTGGATTAAGACATGTTCTCTCTGTAAGATGCTTTTGATCCCTTATGAATATATTGCTTTGTCAGGTTTCTTAAAACTAGACACTGAGGGTCTGTCTTTTGTACATGTTAATAGGTTGTGAGGTGCTTATTAATTGAGCCATTTCCAGAATCAGCATTAAATGAACAGGCTGGCAAGATGCTACTTGAAAACTATGAAGAGTATGCAAGGCATGCTAGGTGAGCCATCTACTTTGGTCTCAAATGTTCTTGAACCTTCTGCTTTTTTCGCCAAAAAATAAAATGCTTACTTACTGGACTATTATTGTATGCAGGCTTTACACAGGTATTCATGCCAAACCAAGACCGAAGTTCAAGACAGGAGTGATCTCAGAGTCAACGACGGCTCTAAATGTAGGCCAGACTAAAAATGAGACGCCTAGTGCTGCTACTGCAATACCCTCTTCAGTGGTAGATATCAAGAGAGTAACAACGAGTGCCCAAGACCAACAACAAGTGTCTAATATAGCAGCTACTACAGGATCTGCAAGTGTGGTCACTACTACCCAAAAAAGGGAAGCCGGATTGGCCAAGGTTCAGGCAGATAAAAAGAAAGTAGATGCTAGAAAGAAAAGCCTGAAGAGACTATAATAAGGCTATCACTACTTAGTATCTACGCTCTGGAATCTAAAATGTTGTTTCTTTTTTCTACTTGCAAGAGATCTGTTATTGTCTGAGGATTTCTCATTCTGAGAAAGAATAATGTTTGCCAATGAAAGCCAAATATTAAAACATATTGGTGTTCTAATCCATCTTTAGATGGGTTTACTGAGTAATGTCAGATTAGAAAGTGGACACAGCAACCTGTGGAATTAGTTGTCTACAATTCTTGCTATACATGTCTCATCAGAATGTTTCAGATTATACAATGGTACAACACTGAGAGATTCGCCATTGTGATTATTTAGGCAAGTCTAGTTGAGATGAGAAGAACGAAGGATCTCGCTCAGAAGCATCATCTCTAGTCGTCTTAGATCTGTCATAGTCATCCCTAATGTCATTGATATCTAAGTTTTTCGTCTGCAAAGGAAGCTTCCTAGGGCTATCCCTTTTAGTGAGCTTGCCTCCCATTTCTGCATCATATCTCACGGATGTGCTATATTCTGACTCATACTCAGACCAGTTAGATCCTATCGTCATGTCATCTTCTTCAGGGACCATTGCTCTGAAATCTAGCTGCGATGGTGGGATCTTGGCAAATAACACTTCTTTAACATTCTTCAGTAAGCCTCTCTTGTAAGGATTTTCTTTCTTATCATAACGGTACCGGAAATTCTCATATGTTGTCTGCAAAAAGAACAGACAGAACACAAAAAGGATTCAAAGGCTTAGAGAAGTTCAGGTATGTTACAGAGTAACTTGATAAAGGTAAAAGAGTCTACCTGATTTGTAGACATTAGATAGAAGTGGAAAATGGTAAGGCCACCGACGAACCAGACAGCTACAAATGAATAGACAATAAGAATGACAGATACTATATCATGAGACATTGTCCTCCATAGTCTCCCAGGTTGTCGAATCAGATTGATCCAGGAGAACACAAAGACATATAAGCATAACAACGTTGAAGATGAGATGAAGCAGATGAAGTAAGGGTAGTTTCTCTGCAAAAGTTTCACACCAAGAATGAATTACTCTCTGAACAAAGAAAGACTTAATACTTTTCTCGTAGGTTTAAACTTACTCGAGCAATGCATTGTCCGACCCATGGACAATGGTGATCAAAGCGTTGGACACAGTTGTTGCAGATGGAACAATGTGATGCTCGAGGTGGACGATAGAGCAAGCAAGTCTCACAGAATTTGACTTTGATAGTGTAACCATTGATGAAAACGTCTTTAGTTCTTGGAATTCTAAGATGAGGACTTTTGCTGTTAACCCATTCCATAGATTGTGTCAAGGAATTATCTGAATCATCTTCAAAATTCATTGATGTTTTATTTCTTGGGATGATTCCTGGATCTCTAGCTGATGTCAACAATAGAAACGTAAAATCCTGCAGAACCAAAGATATCAGCTTTAAGGAGAGCAATATAGAACAGCTTAAAGACAAGAAGAGATTGTTAGGACACAAACCAAAAAGGTAAGGATAAATCCTGAAGTTAGAACCGTATAGTTGAAGAAAGGATCGCCTTTTTTGATCCACACAAGCATCCTTATGCAGAATGTAATTGCAGGAGCTCCAATTAAGAACGAGGTTAAGAACAAAGATGATACATCAGGACCAAAGATTAATCGACCACCACAGAAAAATCTCTGTTGAAACAAACATAAAATCCAAACATCATATTCATATATTGATATAACAACAAAGAACACATCATTGAGAGACACTTTTCAGGTGATTAGAACCAGAAGAACAATCATGAATTGTTTCATCAGAGATTATTATTACGTTGTTACCCTTCCAGACTTTATACAATCTGATTAGAGGAATGTGTTTAGAAGATGAAGCCGTCATGAGAATATCACCAGAGGGAACACAATGAACTTGACTACTCTTCTTCTTGCTCATTCTCTCCCTCTGCATTTTCTTTTTTTGCCTTCCCACAAAAACCAACACATTACAAACTTTTCTTCCTTAAAAGTTCTATATGTTATCAAAGAAAGGTTCTAAATTTTCAAATGGGTTACAGAAATTTCCAAATTTTGTTATTTGGTATCAGCCAAATTTAAAGATGGGTTTTGGGAATTTCTGTATCTTCTTCTAAATTTTCTTATTCTTCTTTCTTTAATAATCCAATTCAAACCAATCCTCTACACTCTTGTTTTGTCTCTCTTAACAAATTTCTTATTGTCCTCTAATAGTTTCCAAGATTTTCGGTATTTTTTTACTGAAAATAAATTTAGGGTCAATCAATAATAGTTTAAGATAAAACTTAATACTTTCTTGTGCAACAATTAATAATAGTTTGTTGATTTTCTTAATAGGATTTTTCTCTTAATTATTTGGGAGCTTTAGAGTGATTTCAAACATTAGAATATACAGTTAAAAAAAGTTTTTTGTGAAGTGGTTGAGTCACATTTTTACTGTCTTCTCTATTCGGTTTCGATTCCAAAGAGTCAGTCGTGTTTGTCCTACGAGATATTGTAAGGAGTTTTGAGATTAGACCATGGATTGAGTATTGTCCATCGTATTGTTGAACAAAAAGGAAAATGCGGGTTTTGTGATTTGTGACAGAACCAATCAAGTTCTGAAATAAGCAAAATAAGGAAACGTGAAGGCAAATGTCTTTGCTCAATATGCATATAAAGCAAAGACATTGTATGTTACTCTTAACCCTTGTTTCATTGTTCTCTTTCCCATATATTTCGTGTCTCTCTTCAATCAAAAAGTTACTTTTTTAGTTTCATTACAGGTCTAAGCTTTGTTTCTTTGTGTCTTTTGTAACCGATACTCAAACTCTGTTGTTGTCCTTATCTGTCAGTAATTTTAAATTCTGTTAAATAAATCTTTGAAATCTAAACACATTTACTTACTTTTGTTGATCTGACAAGTGTCTGAAACTTTGAAAGTTGATCAAATTTGTTATACTCACTTTAATTGTCTCCTCTTAGGTGATGATTATTGTCTGATAATCTTGTGTTTGCTACCAAATTGTCTGTGATTAGATTGTTAATTGATGATTATATAATCTCAGCATTGTTTATAATTTTTCTACTAATTAAATAATGTTTTACTTTGCCTATAAATAGTTCCTAATAAGGTCTTTGCTCTACTCAGATTTGGTGATGATGGACATGAAGACTTCTTGGAGTTCTCTCACAAGTGTTTGCATGCTTTCATTTCTCCTTGGCTCTTGTTCTGTTGATCAAAGCCTTTGTCTTGTTGATGCTGGAGACTGCGCCAATGTGATCACACTGCAAGTAGATGCTTCTAACGTGACAAGTCGACCAATTCCTGAAACTCTTTTCGGAATCTTCTTTGAGGTTTTACATAAATTCATGTTACAACTTAGCTCTTATAAATCATGTGAAACTGATGCAACTATGAACAGGAAATCAATCATGCTGGAGCTGGTGGACTATGGGCTGAACTTGTTAGCAATAGAGGTTGTTTCTAAACTATCTTGGAATTTTCTTTTGTGCTTTCATGAAAGAGAATGATATTAACAATCTTTGGTTCTAGGATTTGAAGCTGGTGGACAAAACATTCCTTCAAATATCTGCCCTTGGTCCATAATTGGAGATGAAACATCCATTTATGTCGTTACAGACCGCTCTTCATGTTTTGAACGCAACAAGATAGCTCTTAAAATGGATGTGCTTTGTGACAGTAGTTGCTGTCCATCAGGAGGAGTCGGAGTTTATAATCCAGGCTACTGGGGCATGGTGCATAATTCTGCTCTCAGTTGCCTGCAACTTATATCTCCTCTAATGCTTAATACAAGTTTTACTCATCATTTGTCTATCTTGTCCATTAGAACATTGAACAAGGGAAGAAATACAAAGTGGTGCTCTATGTGCGTTCAACTGGAGACATTGATGTGTCTGTTTCATTTACAAGTTTGAATGGGTCATTGACTCTTGCGTCAGAAAAGATTATGTAAGAAAGAGCTTTCTTCACAGTCTCAAATGTTGATTGCTTTCTCAGTGATGTTTTCAAACCTTTTTGTTTATCATTTACTTGTGTTGCAGAGCTTTGGCTTGTGATGTTTCAAATTGGACTAAAAAGGAAGTACTCTTAGAGGCAAATGGAACAGATGATAGTGCAAGACTTCAATTAACAACTACGAAAAAGGGTTCTATTTGGTTTGACCAAGTATCAGCTATGCCTGTTGATACTCACAAGGTTTGCTTACTTCTTTGAGAAAATAGCCTACAAAGTCTTCAAAACAAAGAAACTAATCTAAGATTCTGGTCACAGGGACATGGATTCAGAAAAGATCTTTTCCAAATGATGGTTGATCTAAAGCCTCGTTTCATCCGTTTCCCAGGTTAAATAGCATTTCACTTCATGTTACATTGGTAAAGTATAAATGCAGATGAAATAAACTAGAAGATTGATCAATATTTTGGGACTTAGGTGGTTGTTTTGTGGAGGGAGAATGGTTAGGCAATGCATTTCGTTGGAAAGAAACTGTAGGAGCTTGGGAAGAGAGACCTGGCCATTTTGGTGATGTTTGGAAGTACTGGACTGATGATGGCCTTGGTCACTTTGAGTTCTTTCAAGTAAAAGATTTCTTCATCATTTTAAGGTTTAAATCATTACCCTTAAGTTCATTTATCAAATTCCAAACAAATCTTTTTTGCAGTTAGCAGAAGATTTAGGTGCAGCTCCAATATGGGTGTTTAACAATGGTAATTCTTTAATTATATATATCTTAAGACTTTGTTTTCATTACATGTATTTACCTCTGTGTTACTGTTGCAGGAATCAGTCACCTTGATCAAGTTGAAACATCAAGTGTCATGCCATTTGTCCAAGTAGTTTCATGGACTCTCTTGTTTAAGTTAAGAGAGTGACACTGGTTCATTAGCATGCCATAAATGAAACTAAAATGCGACCTTTTTCGATTTCAGGAAGCTCTTGACGGTATTGAGTTCGCTCGTGGAGATTGTAATTCAACATGGGGATCAGTTCGAGCTGCAATGGGACATCCAGAGCCTTTTGAACTGAAGTATGTTGCGGTTGGGAATGAGGATTGTGACAAGATATACTACAGAGGTTCTGCATTTCTCTCTGTTAGATTAAAAGAAACAAATATAGAACTTTGGTTATACTAAAATCAGATACACAACTTTGTTTTCTTCCAGGAAACTATCTTGAGTTCTATGATGCTATGAAAAAAGCTTATCCAGATATCAAAATCATCTCCAACTGTGATGGATCTTCTCAACCCCTTGATCACCCTGCTGATTACTATGATTACCACGTAAGAAATACAAATATGCATCTCATTGGTTTGACAGATTCTTACTTTTTAACTCTTTTTGTTCCAGATTTATACTCTTGCAAGCGACTTGTTTTCCAAGTCCCATAAATTTGACAATACAACACGCAACGGTCCAAAGGTCCAGCAATAGATGATACAAAAGACTTCTTTTGACATAACAAAACTGTGCTTCTTCACCTTGTATCATCTTCTAATGAAGATGTTTGGAAAAATTTTGGTTACAGGCTTTTGTTAGCGAATATGCTGTAAACAAAACAGATGCTAATAATGGAAACCTTTTGGCTGCTCTTGGGGAAGCAGCGTTCCTCCTTGGTTTGGAAAAAAACAGGTTTTTTCTTACAAAACTATTGTCTTCTTCTTTGGTTTGTAAACGACAAAACAAAACAGTCACCGTCTTCTTTTTGTTGCAGTGACATTGTAGAAATGGTTAGCTATGCACCACTCTTTGTCAATACAAACGATAGAAGGTATCTTGCACTTTTAGTTTTGATGGTTTTGATCAGTATCTTCAATTCCTGAACCAAAGCTCTTTGTTTTCAGATGGATGCCTGATGCAATAGTTTTCAATTCGTCTCATCTATATGGAACTCCTAGCTATTGGGTCCAACAGTTCTTCACAGAGTCAAGTGGATCAACTCTTCTCGATTCTACACTCAACGGAAACTCTTCTGATGTTGAAGCATCTGCCATCTCCTGGAACAACAATGGCGAAGATTACATACAGATTAAGGTTTGTGTTTTCCTTATACACACGCATCAGATGAGTTCTGCTTTTGATCAAGTATGAATGTTCATATATATATATTGCAGGTTGTAAACTTTGGAGAGGAATCAGTGAAACTGAAGGTTGAAGTAACTGGATTGACCACAAAGTTTTGTGGCATCAAGAAGAAAGTACTTACATCTACCAATGTGATGGATGAGAATTCTTTCTCAAACCCAGAGATGGTAAAACAGATGAAGAATCAGTTACACATGACTTGAGGCTTATTCATCTTCTGAATCTTGCATTGTTTTTGTTCCATCTCTGCAGATTGTGCCACAAGAAAGCTTGCTGGAGATGAATGAGAAAGACCTTACTTTAGTTCTCCCGCCGCATTCATTCTCTTCCTTTGATTTGCTGAAAGAATCTGCAGATATCAAGTTGCCGATATCTGATTCCAATAAGAAAGTTTAAACAATGTGAAGAGAAACATGTTGCAGACTTCATATCCTATGTCTTTATAATAAAATTATGTTCTTGAACCAATATTGGTTTATCAGAAGCATCTTTTGAGTTTATAATGCAGAACAAGTTTACTGAGTTCTCTACAATGTACCTTGCTAATCATTGTTCAATTGTGGACAACTGAGATTCAATAACGACTCAAATCTATGAATTCATCGATATGAAGATGGCATTGAGTTAGTGGAAAGAGACTGTTGTTGTTGTTGTTGTTACAGAGTTTAACACAATCTATGAACTACCAAGCATTCTAAGTGAGAATACATAAGAATAGCAAAAATTAGATTGTTGACCTAGTCAGAGATGATCAGATCTTGGAACCATGATTGCATCTCTAAAGGACGGTGTGTGATTGAAGTGGAGAAGAGGGTTTTGTGTGAGCATCTGCGGAGGAGGAAGTAGAACGTTGTTGTTGCTGCTGCTTCTTAGACCAAATTTTTGTGCCCCAAGTAAATCCGGAGTCAATTGGTCAAGGCTTGAAACAGAGTCGCCAAGTTGAGAGAAGGTAGCGTTATCATGGTTATAGAGAAAGAATGTAAACTTACTCTGATGATGATGATGATTCAATGATACATCTTTCGAAGTAAAGAAGCCTCCTGTCATCAAGGATTCAGTCGACTCTGAAGACGATAGATCCGTTGAGAAAAAGCTGGAAGAAAGCTCACGACTTTGTAACCGAAGAAGCTTACCTTGAAACATCTTTAGACGATTTTGTAAAGAACACTCCATCTCCAAGACTTTTTCAGAGAATTTCTTGTCTTTCTTATGTAAAAACTGAGAAAGGTTGCAGCTTTTTTGGTGTTTCTCTCTGTCGTTTAATCTGCTGAATCTCTCAGCCATCAATCGAACTTTGGATTCATCCTCTGGCCATGTCTTTAGTTCTCCTTTTCGATCATAATATATAACACAAAGTTCGACATGGCACAGTCTAGACAGTTCGTAAGCTCTCTTAAACAGGGTTTGTTGTCTCGCACAAACATTCGATTTCGAAGAAATTTTGGTTTTCTCCATTGTTGGGTTGTTTACAGGATCAAGGGCACAAAGGCTTCGAACCATTATTTATAAGCTACACTTTCTTTGCCTTTTCTTTTTTGGTTCTGAAAATTTCAGATTGGGCCTTTAAGAGGCCTTGTTTAGCTTAACTCTCTTGCCTTTAAGAGACCTTGTTTAGCACTAATATTTGTTTATTTTATTTATTTATTTATGGTTTGATTTATATATGTAAATTTATTAATTACTTAAATATATATTTGATATTAAAAATAAATTTATAGTGATCATCAATATCTCTTGTACACGAAATATATTTGTTATTTCTCTTTACATAAGTTTTGATGTATTACAATCTTACATATAAATTTTTTTGACTTGTGTTATTTACGTTCGACTTATGTTTATTTATGTTTTAGGCTCGTTTATAATTTAATTTTTAGACCTGTATTTATTTAGGTTTTAAGATCTGTTTAATTTTGTTGTGTTATACAT
>OVBA01003278.1:0-28841 GCA_900406435.1 Lepidium aucheri | reverse complement strand
TTTATAATCAAAATCTTAAATAATTAGGCTTAAGAAGTGAAAAAGCAGAATATTGATGATTTTGGCTAACACATAATGACTATAACTAAGAAATTTCCAATATGAAAATCTAAAAACCAAATCTTAGCTTTTTCATGAAACAAACCTAGAAACTCATCATCTAAGATTGAGTCATAAAGATTCAATTTTAACTCTTCTTCTTTCAAAATCAAATTCCATAGCTCAAATTAAAACCCAAAAACTTCCCAACAAGATGCTTTTCAACAAGACTTTCCCGATTTCGGTCACACAACATCAAATATTCCAAAAAATATAAGTTCTTGAACTATCCCAAAAAGAAAAATCAAACAAGGTATTGAATTATGTGATTCAAAATATGCAATAAATAGAAAGAGGAAATAGAGTGAGAAAAGAGAGACAACAATGGTGAATAGAGAGAGAAGAGAGAAGGAGAAAGATGAAGATAAGAAAAGGCAAAAAAGACCTAAAGTTTGTTACAGGACCCTATGTATTATAGGTCATTTTTAAAACTAAATACTAAAACTAATTGTGTTATCTAGTGCACTTTCTCTTCCATATATGATATTTAAATACATAAGAACTTTAAAAATTAAACAAACTAGATTTGAAAATTATACCAACGGTTGAGGATAAGTGGTCAAGTGGTACTATTCACTTTGCAAATCTTTACACATCAGTCTTTCATTCCTTTCTGATACAAGTGGAAGAAAATAAGTGATTTTAGCTTGTAGACTTTGGCTATGGATCGAGCCTTGTCGATCTAATTATTGTTCTAAAAGGAGTAAGGTTGACAAAAAAATAAATAAAATCATACTAACTAGATTTTTTTGTCAACAAATAACCATTAAATCAACAACAGCCTGATCTATAATCTAAGTTCTCTAACTGGAGTTGGATGGAATTCGACTCATCACATGATGTCTAGCTAAATCATGTTCAAGCCAACTGGATCACATATTTCTTGACTACCAACTAGAATTCAAAACCAGGCTAAATAATTTTTTTATGATAAAAACGAAAAAAACATATTTTCATCTGTGTCTCTCAATAGAAAGCCTCCACATATTTGATGATATTGTTGCTCTCATTGATTGTCATATTCTCTTTGTTGATATTGGAATGAAAGAACTTCACTATATTAATCATTTTCTTTTGAATTCATAATCACAGTTCAACAAAGAACTTGTAGTAAAAATCATTCATTGTTTATCTCGCTCAACCACTCAACCAATTTTAGTTGATGTATTTTAATGAGTAAGCGGTGATTCAACTTGATCTTTGATGAGGCATATATATCAAAAATGTCATTCTTTTCTTTCTTAGTTTCCTGTTGTTGTTGAAGAACGTAAATTTTGCAACAACAAGCCTCTATTATATTTTCCATGACAACCATTTATGTCACTATTGAAATATTTACCTCTGATTTCAAGTACATATATATATATATGTATATATTATAAACATCAATGTGTTTAGCTAATCTAGAGTTTAATTTGTTCCCGGACTTTACTGTAGACCAATTTCTGGACCAACGATCAGGTAAATGGAAGGAGATTTTGGTTAGACAATATTTTAGCCCATCAGACGTTCCTCTAATTTTGGGTATTCCTGTTCCTCGTATTCCTCGACCTGACTATTGGGGTTGGCTTTTTACAAAGACCGATCGATATTCGGTCAAATCTGGTTATCAAGCTGAAGAGACGGCCTCTCTGATTGGTTTTGGACAATTTGGACCAAACTTTCAAGCACTACATAACAAAATCTGGAAGATGAACTGTCCAAATAAGATTAAACATTTTATGTGGCAAATGTTATCCGATTGTACGGCAGTTAAATCCAATTTTAAAAAGCATGGCATTAACTGTGATACACGGTTTACAAATGTGGTGTAGAGGAGGAAACAATCAATCATGCTATTTGTGAATGCCCCCAAGCACTTCAGACATGGGCTCTTTCAAATATACCTTCCGCGGTTAATACATTTCTAGGACTTTCTATATGGTATAATTTGGATTATCTATTTTAGAGAATAACAAATCTAGAGGAGCTCCAGGTTTTCCCATGGATAATATGGCACATTTGGAAGACACATAACGAGCATTGATTTTCAGATTCTATGAGTGATCCGCGCGATATACTACTTCAAGCAGAGCGGATTTCAAGGAGTGGTCCTTAGCTCAAAAGGGAGTAAATGTCATTAGACAACCTTTAACAGCTAAGTCCAACTTTTCGCAGCCCCCATGGGGTTTTCCATCCACAACTAATCCTAGTTTCACAGGCTTCAAATGTCTTGTAGACGCTTCCTGGAAGAATACTGACCTCTATACCGGTTAAGGGTGGTTTTGTTTTCCAGATTCAGTGGAAGGAATCCGTATGGGAGCTAGACGTGTTCATCGAAGTTTGTCGGCCTTTCATTCTGAAGTTGAAGCTGTTCTTTGGGCAATGGAGTCGTTGATCTCACAAGATATTACAGAGGTAAAGTTCTTGACGGATTGCGAGACAATTTTGAAGATTTTCAACAACCCAGAGGAGTGGCCCGCCTTTATTCTGTATCAAGAAGAGTTTGCACATTTATTTTCTTTATTTTCATTCTTTTCCCTTTCAGTAATTCCTCGTGGATTGAATCATAAAGCCGATGCTCTTGCCAAATGTATTCGGGAATCAACTTTAGAGATTAGTTGTAACTAACACTTGTGTTTTCTTATTCTTGATATAATATATAATGCCGTTGACAAAAAAAAACATCAACGTATTTTTTTAACAACAGACCTAGTGCCCTACTTTCTTACTATTCCACACTAGAGAGGAAGTTCAAACCTTGTTGCCTAGAAAATTTATAAAAAGAGCCATATCACTAGTTAACATGTTCTCAACTCAACAACATCAATGTGCTTTTTTAGTGCTGAAATGATTTTCGTATGGATTGGGGTTTTTGTGTTATTTTTCTTTTTAATTCAAAATATCAAAGTTGGAGTAAGATTTTCAAACACTTGTATTTAAAAAAAAATTCATTATCAAATCCAACAAAATTTATTATAAAGACTAATCTGGAATGTTGAATAAAGGTAATTATAGGTAAAATTTATAAATGATGGAACCAACAACACATAATTTTTATTAGAAATTAAAAAATCAATGTTTGAATAACACATAATTTCTAAATCCATAAAAATTTATCATCTAATAAACTCCCTTAGTATCTTATGCAGTTATGCTATTACATATGGTTTAATTAATTTGAAGGAATAATCTGTTACATATGAATCGTGGTTTATGTGCAACTTTAATTTCAAGTTTTAAGGATGTGGAAATAAGAATTTAATTTATGTTTTGGGTGAAAATAGGTATTTAACTTACAAAATGAGAGAAGATAATATTATGGTCAAAGTTTGTGTGATACCTTTTCTTGGGTTGGAGAAAGGGAAAAAAAGGTCTCCCTAATCTTTATTATTATAACTTAAAGAAAATTAAGTGTTAATCATTCTAGGAAAAGAAACCCCATCAGGATCCTCACAAACAAAAGAAACAAAATTCTCAGAGGGAACTAACAAAACATGAAAACCTAAAGAAAGCGAAAACGCATAGTTAGCCAATCCATCAGCAAGACGATTAGCCTCCCTATACACATGAGAAAAATAGACTATCCAGTCCCTTGAGATAAAACCATGACACAGACGTACTAGGAAAGACATGGGATGAGAATCATAAATCCTTGTCGTTAAGAAATCCATAAGTATTGGAGAATCCATTTCCACCTCCACTCTACGTACACCCCTCTCCCAAGCCATGAATATCCCATAATAGACCCCCCCATAACTCAGCAAGAGGAGCCGTACAAATACATATACTCACGGCAAAGCCACAGATCCATGCACCCGATGAGTCTCGGAGAACACCTCCCGCAGTAGCACGACCCAGATTACCTTTTGAAGCACCATCTGTGTTTAGCTTGAACCAAAAGTCACGAGGTTTGACCCAAGCTATCCTTTACTCAATCTGATTTGGGATAACTCTTCCAATACCAACGAGAGCAAAGACACACATTATCTCAATATCTTTATCCTTGAAAAACTGACCACGATCCCGACATTTGAGGTCCCCATTAAAAACATTATTGCATCTCTATTTCCAATTTCACCAAATAGTTGTAGCAAATAATGAAGAACAAAGACCTTCAGAAAAAACTGTGTCTTCCACAAAAGAATCTGATAAGTGAGCTTTACGTCTATCTGGTGGGGATCATATTCACGCGGGCACTCAAAAACAATGCCATTATCACCCAAGTCCTCATATAACCATTGATCTCTCCACATAAGATGATGCACAACGAGGTTGTTCTGATGGAGAGTGCTTTATGATTTCTTGCATGATTGACGTGGACCACCTATTAGGTGGTGGAGTCGGTCTTCTAAATTCTGGAGGTGTGGAATCTCTATCATGCGTAGAGTGGGAACTGACTTTGAGGTCCTTGAATTGTGCTTCCAATGTTTGCACCTTTTTAGAAGTCAATATACAAAATTTTTGCAGAAGACTAAGGTGTTTGTGAGCAGTAGCTATTCCCTTGGTCATCCGCGGCTGTGTGTACTCATCAAAACAAAAGCACTCTAGTGCTTGTTCTGACTGCTCTGTCGATTATTCTCTCCACTCATGGGTTTCCTCATGGGTGCGTTTACCAAGAAAGACCCCTTCTGGAGGAATGAAAGCCATATCACCTTCCGTATGAAGCAAAGTATATTTTGGATTTGGTATTGCAATCTCCGAGTCCTTTCTTGTTTCTGATTGAACGAATATGTACAACAAGGTCTCTTCGTCTAGTGCGTGTGCTAGGAATCGAATTTGCTGAAGGTAGGCTACGTCAATCCATGCTAGAGGGATGTCCTTCATTTTCATTGGAACCTTACATGCCTCAAGAATTCTTGTCATGATCCCGCCGATTCGAATGATCCCCTTAGTCTTATCTGACAACCACGATGCCCATCCTTTGTAAGTAGGGAGATGTTTCATTAACGCCTTTGTAAGCCCGACGTTGTTTGCTTCTACTTTAAACATCATTCTGTACTTTGCTGTGGTGTTAAGGATCTGGATGAGAGCTTTGTTAATCATCACCATTTCTGTTAAGCGCACATATCCTAACTCATTTCTAGCAAAGCAGTTGTTAGCGATTGCCCTGTGGAAATAACAAATTGTAGGGTTTTTGATATTCGTACATTTACTGGTGATGTGTATGATTTTTGATAGTTTTAGAGTCTTATTTTAGGTCATTTTGCATCCGTCTAGCTAGATTCTTTGCATTTGCATTTGGAGTTTTGGAGTTTATCTAGGAAAAAGAGCAGAAAAGGAGCAAAACTGGAGCTAAGGATAAATGGAGCAGCTGCTGGAACGTCTAAGTCAAGACATATCATGCACCCACGGATCGCTACCTCACGGATCTCAAGGTGAGGAATACCCAGAACGATCAACAAAGGACACCTCGATGACTTACCTCAATCTATCTGCTGCGAGGGAAGACCAATGCGGAACCAAGGCCCATTTCTCTTCATATCAAAGGTCACACTTGGAGCCACAACTCAACCAAGAACCACGAGGACACAGACATGAAGCATTCCTCGGTGTCCAAGCTTGCGTAAGGTCATCGAGGATAGTTTTACTGACCGCCTAGTTGACCAACTTAGGTCGGTTTGACTATTAGGGTTATGCAATTAACCCTATGAAAACCCCCTTAATGACTCTTTTAGAGAATCATCTGATGTTTAGCTGAAAAACTCTCTCTATTTTATTGTTGTTTCCTTTATGCTTGTTTAAGGTTTGTACTCTTTTAATGGTTATTGCTTGAATGAATTAGTATTTCTTTGATCTTCATCTTTTTTTCTTGCAATTTTATTAAGCTTTTACTTTACTTCTGCAATTTATATCTTCCCCAATCCTTCGCCCTCACAAAATGAGGAGCAAGTAGATCCCTATGGATCTCGAGGATAGGGAGATCGGAGGTGAATCTGTTGATTCCACCGCCTAGCTATCCGATCTAAACTCTGATTTTGTCTAGTAAGGCTAAGCTTAATGCTGATCTCTCCCTGATCAAGAGAGATCTAATTTGGACCATGACCAAAGGCTTGCACTAACGGGAACAAAGACCATGTGCCTAGCTAGTGATGGCTTGATCCGTTGAAAAGAGATCTAGCATGTGGATCGGCCATTAGACAAGTTGGCCTTTGCTTTATGCGTCCGGTTCGGCTTGATCACGGCGAGAGTCAGAATGGATCAGCCGATCCGGATAGAGATCTTCACCGCGAGAGCAAACCGGTCTAGCCAATATCCTGGTCTGGAGGTCGTCCAAAGAATCCAACGAGTGGGATCAGCGAGTTTGTCGCCGATCAACCTCCCTATCCTCTTGATCCTTTTTATTTGAATAGCTTAAACCTTATTTCGCATTTGTTACTCTGTTTTTATTGCTTTTCTCTGTTTTATCAAATTTAAATTCTATTCTGTTTTTGTCTTTAGTCTATTTTGTCCTTTTTGCTAGTTTGCGAGCTTAGAATATTTTTAGTATCTATCATTGTGACAGGATGCTAGATTAACTTGAACTAGGATCTGGTATAAGATAGGTTGTTTACAAGCACTTCCGAGTATTGGTTCGACAATCCCATTTTCTTACCCTCATACTCTATGTTTTGATAGAAGAACTGTAAAAATCCTTTTATCAAATTGGCACCGTTGCTAAATCAAATTTTGCTTGTTTCAATTTATAGTTTACTAGTCTTAGGATCAAGTTGCGTGTTACTGCTTAAATAACTTGTCTTTGCTTCATATAGCTTGGATCTATAAGGACCAAGCTTCAATCATATTGACAAGTCATTGTTTCTGTTCTTGTAGGCCTCGCAGGTTAACCTCAAACTTTGGGCCGAGGACAGACTCAGAATCCTCAACCTCGCCTTAACTCCCGTGAGTTAAACGAGTAGTCAGTACGAGTTGATCAGTTGATGCACACGCATTCGAAGGGCTCTCACAACCTTCAGCCACTCATTGACAACATCAACCTCATTCCTCGTGAGATCAGGCGCCAGCGGACGAGAGTGCAGCAGCCGCAGCCCAATCTAGACAATACAATACTGGGCACAACAACGGATGGAACACCATCGTTACCTACTGAGGCCGCCCACCAGGCGCGAGTACAACCTCAAGCTCGCCGCCCTCGCTACATTGGTGCGAGCAACGCTTCGAGCATTCATACTCAACGGAATGGGATCCAACCGCCGGCGATCCAGAATAACAACTTTGAGATCAAAAGTGGACTGATCTCTATGGTCCAAAACAACAAGTTCCACGGCTTACCCTCGGAGAACCCCCTCAACCACCTTGACGATATCGAGAGGTTATGTACACTTACTCGCATCAATGGAGTGAGTGAAGACGCGCTAAAGCTAAGACTCTTTCCCTTTTCCCTTGGAGATAGAGCACATCAATGGGAGAAACACCTTCCCACAGGCACCATCACTACTTGGCTGGACTGCAAACGCCTATTCCTACCAAGTTTTTCTCAAATTCGAGGACAGCCAAGCTCCAGAAAAATATCTCTAACTTTGTGCAGCAAAGTATCGAGTCACTTGTCGAGGCGTGGGACCGATACAAGACGTATCAGTCTCAATGTCCACATCATGGTTTCTCGGAGGAAACCATCCTTAGCAACTTCTACCAAGGAGTCCACCTGAGGATCCGTATGCTCCTTGACACTGCAAGCCACATAAGCTTTTTTCAACAAGAGATTGCTGAGGGAAGAGCATTGATAGAGAATCTCGCTCTAGCTGATGGTCAATATGGCGAGAAGTACGACTAAGATGTAAGGAGTACTTCAGATTCTGACATACCGCGCATAAAGAGTTGAAACAGCTACACGAGAAGTTGGACAAGCTGCTTATGGTTGACACAAAGCAAGTAAATCTCGTAGAAGAGGAGATGTTACAAGAAGGAGAGGATGAATAAGTTGAAGAAATTTGCTTTGTCCAAAATCAAGGAGGATCTAAACCGTGGGTGAACTACAAACAAAACCCAAACTGGAGCTATAGAAGCACGAACGTAGAAAACCCACAAGATCAGGTCTATCCGCCAAAGCAAAGGGCATGGATTCCAAAGGAGCAATGGAAACAAAGTCTCAAACCAACACCGGCTGCAACACAACCACAGTCCGCACAAGATGGTTCACCAGACTTTATGAATATGCTTCAACAAATACTCCAATGCCAAACCGCTCATCAAACGGAAATCACTAAAAAGTTTGGAGAGGTACATAGTTGCATTGATACTACTTACAATGATCTCAACTGCAAATTTGAAACTCTCAATGCAAGATTAAAGTATGTGGAGAGCAATCAAGCATCATCATCGACAAAGACTGCCGGCCAAATTCCCGAGAAAGCCGTCCAAAACCCTAAGGAGTACACGGTCCAATCAATCACTCTTTGTACCGGTAAAGTGCTTCCACCAGTTGTTAAACCGAAGGACCATGCCGAGGACAACATTATTCAAGAAGGAGGGGGGGGCAGAACAAATCAAAGTAAAAGCCAGTTATGAACAACTCGGGGACACACCTCGCAGGCCAGAGCCGCGAGGAGAGGCTGATGATAGTCTGGTTGCTGGAAAAACTGCCAACTCCACACTACTCAGGGTAATCCCTCGCATACCTGTGTAACGAGGAGACGAATCAGATGGTCCAAAGTAGAACACAACAGAGGAAGCTTCACCTGTGGTAGCCACTAAAGCTAAAGCACTTTTCCCATCCAGATTGAAGAAAAATCAAGTTTAGAGGGAAAGGGTCCTTTTTGACAAACAAATGAGCGATATTAAGTTGAAAATCCCCATCTTGGATGCTTTTGCTTTAATCCTCAATACAAAAAGTTTTTGAAGGACACTCTCAAGGAAAGGGAAGAAGAATGCATGGCCATTGGTACCAGAACATCCGGATCATTCTTGATACCAGTTTTGCCGCACCAAAGGAAAAGGCTTATTGCCAAAAAATTGGATGACCTTGGGAGTTTTACACTTCCATGTGCTGTAGGCCATTTGACGTTCATCAACTGTTTGTGTGATCTTGGGGCATCTATCAGCCTCATTCCACTCATCACTGCTCAGAAGTTGGGGTACTCAAACTTCAAGGATTGCAAGATATCATTAGTCCTCACAGACAGAACAACTAGGAAGCCGAGGGGACTGCTCGAGGATGTGCCTGTGAGTGTTGGCAGCGTTCTAGTTCCAACACATTTTGTGGTATTGGAGATGGATGAAGAGCCTACAGATCCACTGCTATTGGGTAGATCGAAGGAACCATCAGAGGAATGGCCGAGAAAGTAAACGAGGAAGCTCTGGTTTCCATCACAAACCCATACTAGAGGAGTATGGAGAGTCAAGCTTGTGACTCTAAACAAGCCCACTTGGGAGGGAGTCCCATGACTATCCTTTACTTTTAAAACTTGTTTTGAATTTTTTTTAAATCGCTTTAGCTTTGTTTGTTTTGAGAAATCTTTTCTTTTTATCTTTGTCATTATGGGTATTTAGTATGTCTGTTTACACCTCAGGAACAACAAGCCAAAATTGGCACACCTCGCACTTAACCCTTGAAACAAAGGAACGAGGAATTAGATGAATTTGGCAATGAACCAGAATCCCTTAGGGCATGAGGCCGAGGAAGGTGTGCGAGTAGTGTTCACATTGCCTTGAACACCACTCATGGACTTACTTGCACACCTTAGTATCCTTATATAAAGAGTTTTAGCCAAATGAGTCTTATTGCTTCTAAAATACACTTGCTATTCAGTGAATTCTTGAAAATAAAGTTTTATCATATAATTGCCTCACACTAATCTTAATTTGATAATGTGGCTAATTATTTATGGTTTTAGATATTTCCACAAACAAGGAGCTAATCAAGACTCAGAATAGTCAAGCGTAGAGCAACAAGGGTAGTACAGGCTCAGTTTTGCTGAATGAGTGTTCAAGCCTCGATACTGACTGTGAGGAGAAGGAGCGAGGAGGTTGGTTGTCAGGTACATAAGGACAAAGAGTTGATCTGATGCCAGCTCACCAAAGTGGGGCCCATGAGCTAACAACTTTTGCTAAAATCAAGGGATGGTCAAATCAAGGTTGGACTAATCCAACGGCTGAGATTGCCTAAGATTTCAAAATTTGAAATCAATGGCTTGGATGGAGCCAACCACGAGGACAAATCACGAGTGAGCATAGGGAGCCAAAATTGTATCCTCTCTTCTCCCTAAATTGTCTCCGCAAACCCTTACAAGCGTTCCTATATATTCTGCTTCTCTCACCTCCGCTCCCTCACTCGCTCTCAAGCTAACAACACATAAACGCTCTCTTTTCTTTCACCGCCGGTGAGTATCTCTAACGAGTTCAAGTTCTCCTATCTAAGAAGCCTAATCAAGCATGTCTTCAGGAGATAAGAGAAAGGTCAAGGAATTCTGCAGCAAGTTCATGAACGATGCATGAAGAGTTGGCCGGAAAAAAATGGAATCGCGGTTGCTAGATTCACCGCCAGTCTGCCGCAAACCAAGATTCACTGCTTTATTGTCCAATCGGACAGCAAGGATAAACCGGGAGTTCAAACACAGATAGAAATTTTGATCAAGAAGACAGCAAGGAAGTCGGTGGGGGAGCTAATGGATTGGAGGTATGTGCAGGAAGAAGGAAGCACCACTCAAGAGAAGAGAAAGGGAAAGCAGATCGCCTTGCCATGTACCAGCGAAGATAGTGACTCTGACAGCAAGTACAATCAGCCCCCGCCCATGGACGCCGAGTATGAGAGCGAGGAGAAGGAAACAACCAGAGCTGCGAAGAAAGAAACGAAAACCAAGTATCGGAGGAACATTGAGGACTTGAAACAAAGCGGTTACTCGGAGAAGGAAGCGAGGATGGCCTACGAGGAAAGGCAAGCGGAGAAGAAAGTAAAAGCCACAAGAGAAGCCAACAACTCCGACCAAGCCTACGAGGCTCTAAGAATGATGGGGATTAAAGGTACCTATTTTCCGTACATTGGAACCATGAATAGATTGGGTATCAACAAGGACGGGGATAGGGTCTTTAGCTCGTTGGGGGTTAAAGTTTCCATGTATAGCATGGCAAGCTCCTACATCGAGGAGGCTTTTCAATTTCTAGTAACCGTGGATCTCCGGGTTTACTCAAAGAAAGAGCCCGAATTGATGAAGAAGAAGGGAGCCGGATACATAACATTCACGGTGTATGACAAGTTATACACGGTGACGTTCAAAGAGATGGATAGGATCTTTGGCTTCCTATCTGGAGACTTGATGTATCCGAATATCGATGGAAATGAGACCAACGAGTTGTGGAACATACTGACAGGTTGCGGGACGTATGACTCATCAAGGAGTAAGGGAAATTCGATCCAGAACCCCATAATCAACTATGCAAGAAGGGCCATCGCCAATGTACTTTTTGCTACACCCTCCACCTCACTGGTCAACCTTGGGGAAATGCAAATGATGGTGATGGCGTTGAAGAAAATAGTTGGGTCTACTCCAAGTGGCATGCAAATTGAAGGAGACGCTGGAAATTCTGGCATGTCATTTGTCTTGGGCAAGCATGTTCTAACTTATCGTATTCGGGCGACGACACAAGCAGAACAAAAAACTGGCAAGGCAAAGCATATCTACATTGGTGGTGTGGTTGCTTGAATTTTGGAGGCAAGTGGAGTGCCCTTGAACACAGAAGATGATAATTGGGTTGAACCTCAATTCATGGATATGAGGTACCTTCAAGGAGCGGGCCTCTTTGCTAAGGGAGAGGTTGAAGGTCGAGCCGTGTACAAGTTTGATCATCCGGAAAAGAAGGATGCAAGAATCACTCTGCCTTGTCCGGAGTACGTTTCACTAAAAGCAAGGGACAACGTGACTTTCATCCCACTCCTCACAGCCCTACTCGGCGAAGACCAGCGAGGACTCACCGCTACCAGAAGAATGGTGCCTCAGCCTCACACACACGACTCACCGCTACCAGTGAGGAGGCATTCAACCTCAGCGGGTACCAGCTCTCATGTAGCGCAACAAGAGCAACCACAACACCGATCAATGGACATGTCGCGGGTGTATAAGAGGACCGGGAAGAAGAGCCATAGATGCCGGGCAGAACAAGAACATATGCCTCAATTGAGTCCCTCGCATGTATCTCTTGTCGACCACGACCGCGAGGAGTACTCAGACAGACTGCAGAACATCGCACCTTGCAAAGGATTGGCTCCAAGAGGGTATCCAAGCCCTCACAGTTACACTCTTGAGGACATGAACGCCTCAACTGCTCACCTTTTCGATTTTTAGGTACCAAACTCCAAACCCTTTGTACATACATTTTTATTTTCGTTGTTTTTTGTTTTTGTTTGTCTAGAAAACTCTCTCCGACTTTTATACACACAAGGGACTATGTGCTCTAAGTTTGGGGGAGGGGTCTAGAGTACTCTCACATTGTTTCTTGTGTTCTTATTTTATGTTTTGCATGCATTCACTTAGGTTGTAAAAATTCGGTTAGATTTTCTTTGTTGCATTTGGTTGTTGCATTTCATACCATCTAAGGCAAAGAAAAAACCAAAAAACTTGAATTTTTTTGAAAATGAAATCCGAAAAAATAGAGTGATCATATAGTTGCATCCATATAGCCTTGTCTTTAGGTTGCATTAACTTAAGATTCATGCATTCGAACTTGTTGTGTGAGAATGATCTTGATGATGGGAAATCTTGTTAGGCTAGGTAGTAACCATTGTGAATGCTCTTGATTGGTAAATAGCCGTTTTAGAAAGTTTTTGGGCGGATCATTCACCTTAGTGAACTTTGCTGCTTGGGTTGTGTTTTGAAAAAGCCTTGTTTGATTCCTTCTAAAACTGAACTTGATCCGCCAATCTAGAGCCTAGAGATGTATCAAATACCTTCCTTCTTTATGTTTAGCATGATCCATTATGTGTATATGGTAAAACCCTCTCAAGTGAATTGAAAAAATGGAAAAAAATAAAAGCTGCCCCCCAAACCGAGTAAGTGGTAAAGGTGAAGCGGCTGGAAAGATGCGTAAACCCGTAGCCTTTCACGACCGTGTATATCCACTTCTTACTCCATATGCGGGTTGGTGAAGAAACTTGGAAGGAGGTGTAAATCCGTAGCCTTTCATGTTTGTGTAAACCAATTTCGGAAAAGCCAAAAGGGCACATAAAAAAAAAGAAAAAGAAAGAAAGAAAGAAAGAAAGAAAAAAATAAATAAGTGGGCAGCAAAAGAATAAATGAGAGGGAAACCATTTGAGTTGAAAAATGACCATGCTAAGCTTAGGGAAGTTGAACTATGTACTCGTTGATCTCTAGTCTATTTTGAGGACCACACCTAAAAGATATAAGGAATTAGACTTTGACCTTTAGAGACCGGCTTAGGTACTAGGAATCTATAGGCTCGATGCTATTCTTGAGGATGAGTATATTGCAGTTTCTAAAATGATAGAGCCCACATGTGGATTAAACCTTAGCTAACACAAGTACTCGTTGGAATAGATGCTCCCACTTTGTGTGCAATTTTTCCAGCTTAGATCATTGCACTTGCTTGAGGTCAAACAAGATCTAAGTTTGGGGAGCTGATGTGTGTGATTTTTGATAGTTTTAGAGTCTTATTTTAGGTCACTTTGCATCCATCTAGCTAGATTTTCCGTGCACTTAGGTCCGTTTAGGTTAGTTTTGCATTCTTTGCATTTGCATTTGGAGTTTTGGAGTTTATCTAGGAAAATGAAAAGAAAATGAGCAAAAACGGAGCTAAGGATAAATGGAGCAGCTGCTGGAACGTCTAAGTCGAGACAGATCGTGCACCCTCGGATCGCTATCTCACGGATCGCTAGGCGATGAATACACAGAACGATCAACAAAGGCCACCTCAGTGACTTACTTCAATCTATCTGCTACGAGGGAAGACCAATGCTGAACCAAGACCCATCTCTCTTCACATCAAAGGTCACACTCGGAGCCACAACTCAACCAAGAACCACGAGGACATAGACATGAAGCACTCCTTGGTGTCCAAGCTTGTGCAAGGTCATCGAGGATTGTTTTACTGACCGCCTGGTTGACCAACTTATGTTGGTTTGACTATTAGGGTTATGTAATTAACCCTATAAATACCCCCTTAATGACTCTTTTAGAGAATCATCTGATGTTTAGCTGAAAAACTCTCTATTTTATTGTTTTTTCCTTTATGCTTGTTTAAGGTGTGTACTCTTTTAATGGTTATTGCTTGAATGAATTAGTATTGCTTTGATCTTCATCTTTTCTTCTTGCAATTTTATTAAGCTTTTACTTTAATATGCAATTTAGATCTTCCTCGATCCTCCGCCCTCAAAAAAATAAGGAGCGAGTAGATCCCTATGGATCTCGAGGATGGGGAGATCAGAGGTGAATCCGTTGATTCCACCGCCTAGCTATCCGATCTAAACTCCGATCTTTTCTAGTAAGGCTAAGCTTAATGCTGATCTCTCCCTGATTAAGAGAAATCTGATGTGGGCCATGACCGAAGGCTAGCGCTAACAGGAACGGAGACCATGTGCCTTGATAGTGATGGCTTGATCCGCCAAAAAGAGATCTAGCATGTAGATCGGCCATTAGACGAGTTGGGCTTTGTTTTATACGTTCGGTTCGGCTTGATCACGACGAGAGTCGGAATGGATCAGCCGATCCGGATAGAGATCTTCACCACGAGAACGGGCCGGTCTCACCAATATCCCAGTCTGGAGATCGCCCAAAGAATCCGGAGAGTGGGATCGGCTAGTTTGTCGCCGATCAATCTCCCTATCCTATTGATCCTTTTTCTTTGAATAGCTTAAACCCTATTTCACATTTCTTACTAAGTTTTTATTGCTTTTCTCTATTTTAGCAAATTTAAATTTTGTTCTGTTTTTGTCTTTAGTCTATTTTTTCATATTTGCTAGTTTGTGAGCTTAGAACATTTTTAGGATCTATCATTGTGACAGGATGCTCGATTAACTTGAACTAGGATCTGGTATTAGATAGGTTGTTTACAAGAACTTTCGAGTATTGGTTCGACAATCCCATTTTCTTACCCTGATACTCTATGATTTGATAGAAGAACCATAAAAATCCTTTTATCAGCTGGTCCTCGGTTTAAACGGTGCAGGCCTTGCTATCACTTTCCAAAGATGATCTAGCTCTTCTCTATCGTAATCGACATTGAGTTCCACGTAAGTAGAGGTTTGAGAAGCTCTTTGAACTGAGTTGTCGTGAAAGAGCATTTTCTGTTGTTGACCTCAAATGTCAGTTCTCTGAAACCACCTATGCGCTTTAACCTCTCCTGTTTACTAGAATACTCGTTCAATGTGACTAATGCAAGAAACAGGGCGGTTTTCTTTTGATAACATTCTCGCGCACTAGATACGAATTGTGTTAATCCACATGATTGCAGCATATAATCGACATCTTTTGTAATCCCAAGCTTGACCATCGTTGGTCGATGCATGTACCTTGTACCTCCCACTTTCATCATCCCAAAAGCGAGCATTGCTTCCTTGTAGCTTACTTTTTGGGATTCTCCATCACAGTCAAAGTCATCTCCCCCGTCATCATCCTCACCCAAAATTTCATATCCTTCTAGCATTTCCTTATCGTCAGGTTCTTCTCGGACTACTTTGCCTCTACGGATTTCTTCTTGTTTTTCGTAAAGTCTAAAACTAAGTCATCGTCTTCAACACTAATTGGAGGTTCATCCACCATTGAGTGATTTAACCTTCTTTTCGAAGAAGAACCACTACACCTCTTTGTTTTTTCTTGTGGTCAAAGGCTTGAGTTGCGCACTGAATTGTTGTTAAAAGATGGCGGGACTCGGTTTTTCAGGTCAAGTTACAACGATAGTACGTGGGACTTGGGTTGCACTATTGAGTCGGATTTTTGGCATGTGGCAGGGATCTGACTCAAATTGCGTGCGCAGGACTTTGTTGTGACTTTCGAGTTGTAGTGACGACGCGTGTGTATTCTGAAAAGTGATGCGTGAAGGCGCGTGCGACTCAGACAAGCAATTGGGTTCAGAAAAGGCAGTGGTGCTTGCAGCTAAATTGACACAAACGAGTAGGTGGGGTCAAGAGGGTTTCACAGTGAGTCAGCATCTTTGAGTTAAAAAGGGTGGGGGTTCAACAGATAAGCGTATCGAGTCGGCAGGAGACAGACAATGGATCGAGTATGAGGTGGTGTGTGTGACTCGGTTTTGGTGGTGGAGTTAAGAATAGCTATGTTGTGGAAGTGGAGTCGTGAATGATTTGGTTGTGGAGGTGGAGTCGTGAATGACTTGGTTGTGGAGATGGAGTCGTCTGACTTTTCTGTAATGAAAGAGGAGATGCAGGTGTTAAATGATGAAGAAGAAATAAGGTAAAAGAGAAATAATTTAAAGGAAGCAAAGGAAGTAGGTGATGTTGCTCGTGAAAGCACATTGTAGAAGGGAGTGGGGTAGAATGAAGAGACAGAAGATGCTCCTCATTTTCCTTTAACTCTTCACGTGAAATCGCTTTGTCTCCCATGCTGCAAAAAAAATTTTACTTTAGTTTTTCCTTTTCTTTTTTTTTTAAATTTTGAAACTTGAATTTGCTTGACTACGCAGCTGTCAATGTCGGGTTGAAACTCAGCTTACCAGAATCCTGAAATGAAAAATCAAAATGATAAAAAGAAAAGAATATAGCTAAAACTGAAGAAGAATATTCAAAGGATATCATGAGATTGCCTCCCACGTGCGCTCATTTAAAGTCTTTGAACTTGACTTTTCGCCCATATCAGAGTTGGGCGGGTTCGTCGAGAAGAACAGAAGTTCTCTCAGGCACATTCTCATCAGCTAGATACGATTTCACTCTTTGCCCATTTACAGTGAAGTTTTCACCATTCTTGTTAATCAAAGTGACTGCTCCATAAGGTAAGACTTCTTTGACATTGAAAGGACCAGACCACCTTGATTTCAGTTTTCCTGGAAACAATTTGAGTGTCGAGTTGAAGAGAAACACTTGATCACCAGCTGTGATATTTTTCGGCGTAATCATCTTATCATGGAGTGGTTTAGTCCTTTCCTTGTATAGTTTTAAACTCTCATAGGCTTCAAATCTGACCTCTTCTAACTTATGAGATCCATAAGTATTTTTTCCTGAGCAGTCTTTCGATTGAAATTCAGAAACCTTGTAGCCCTAACTGCCTTATACTCGATCTCAACAGGAAGGTGACATGATTTGCCATACAACAGCTAAAATGGAGTTCTTCCAATTGGGGTCTTGTAATCTGTTCTATACGGCCATAAAGTATCATCGAGTTTCACTGCCCAATCTCTCTTAGATGCACCAACGACCCTTGCACTATTGCCTTAATCTGTTTCTTTGAAACTTCCATCTGACCCGCTGGTTTGTGGGTGATAAGGTGTAGCCAATGCTTGACTCCATACTTTCTCAGCAGATTCTCAAATAGCTTGTTGATGAAATGAGAACCTCCATCACTGATTATGACTCTTGGAACTCCAAATCGAGGAAATATGGTGGTTTTGAATCATTTCAGCACTACGTTAGCGTCATTTGTTGGCATGCAATTGCCTCAACCCACTTGGAACGTAATCAATGGCTACCAGAATCTAGCTGTCGAACACCTCAATCTCAAGAATCAGATTTTGTGGCATTTCATTCCGCTTGCTGATATTACCCATCCTTTGACAAGTATCACACTTGGAGATAAATGCTTGAGCGTCTCTGAACATAGTTGGCCACCATAACCTTGATTGCAGATTCTTCTGAACTGTCTTGAATGTAGCAAAATATCCTCCGTATGCTGAACCGTGATAATGCTCTAATACATCCTAAGCCTCTTCCTTTGCAATGCACCTTCTGAAAAAACCGTTTGATCCCTTCTTGTCGAGATAAGGTTCATCCCAAAAATAGTGGTTCACATCTCTGAAGAATTTCTTCCTCTGATAGGAGTCCAGACTTTTTGGCACTTCACTGACAACAAGATAGTTAGCTAAGTCTGTGTACTAGGATACCGTAGTTCCAGCTACCTTACTTTTGTGCTGAAGTCGAGTCCTTATAACTTTTAAGCTATAGTCGTTTACCTGCGACTTGAGTTGTCATTCCTTTGAGCGACATGAGTTGCTCCTCTTGCATGGAGTCGTCAATCGGGATCGAGTTGTCTATCATCATCCGTGATAAATGATCAGCTACCCCATTTTCTATTCTAGGTTTGTCTACAACTTCCATATCAAACTCCTGAAGAGCAGTATCCACCTCAGTAACCTTGGCTTAGCATCCTTATTTTTGATCAAGTATTTCAAAGCTGTGTGATCCGTATCCACAATAACCTTAGAACCAACGAGTTATGATTAAAAATTCTCAAAAGCAAAGACTACAACAAGGAGCTCTTCTTCAATAGTTGCATACTTGACCTAAGCGTCGTCAAGTGTCGTGCTCGAATAGTAGATCACATTGAGCTTCTTGTCTTTCCTCTTACCTAGAACTGCTCCTACTGCATAGTCTCTTGCATCACACCAAGGATTCCTTGATCTTCAAAGATACTCAAAATCAAAAGTAAATTCAATTCCTTGCACAGCAAACAAGTCAACAGCCTTGCAACTTTTGAGAAATCCTTGATGAATCTCCTGTAAAACCCAGCATGACCCATAAAACTACTAACATCCTTTACGGTCTTAAGAGGTTGCAGTTGAACCATGACCTCAATCTTGTCTTTCTCAACCTCAATCCCTTGTTCAGATATCTTGTGTCCCAAAACAACACCTCCTCTGACCATGAAATGACACTTCTCCTAGTTCAGCACCAGATTAGTTTTCACACACCTGCTAAGTACCCTGCACAGATTCAACAAACAAAAGGAGAAGGAAGAGCCATAAACAGAGAAATTGTCCATGAAAACTTCAATCATATCCTCGACCAGATCTAAATAAAAATGGAAGTCATGCAACATTGAGAAGTTACAGGTGCATTGCACAAACCAAATGTCATTCTTCTATATGCAAATGTTCTGTAGGGACAAGTGAAAGTGGTTTTTTCTTGGTCATCAGGGTCCATAGGGATTTGAAAGAACTCACTATACCCATTTAAGAAATAGTAGTATTTATGATTAGCTAACTGTTCTACCATTTGATCAATGAAAAAAAGTAGAAAATGATCTTTCCTAGATGACGAATTCAACTTCCTATAGTCAATACACATTCTATGGCCAATGATAGTTCGAGTGGGGATTAATTCATTTTTCTCATTCCTAACAACACTAATTCCTCCCTTTTTAGGGACACAATGAATGGATGAAACCCACTTACTATTAGAAATTTGAAAAATGACATTAGTATTTAGCAACTTAAGAATTTCCCGTTTCACCACTTCCTTCAAATTTGGATTCAACCTCCTTTGAAGCTCAATGCTTGAATGTGATTCTTTTTCAAGATGAATCCTATGAGTGCAAAGACTAGGTGATATGCCTCTAATGCCAGCTAGAGAATAACCTATTGCTCTCCTAAACTTTTTCAGTTTGGTTAATAGCATGTTCAACTCATCATCACTCAAAGCATCATTGACTGTTGAAGAAGTAGACTCAACCATATGCAGCTCAAGTTCGGTGGTCAGGCTTGGTGCAGTCACTATCAGATCATGTCTTGTAGAAATTGATCCTGCTCCAGATGCTACGGTTTCCTCAGAATTCATTGACTCTGTGATTACAACTGAACTCTTTACTGGCTTATGAGCATATATAATTCTTTCCATAACATTCAGCTTCCTTACTCAGGTACCAATATACAGTTGGTTTAGTCAAAGCAACTTGCAATTGATTTTCCACTGCTAACTCCTCCAATAGCTCATCAGCTAGAGTATCCATTTCCTGAACTGAGAACATCTAACCCTCAATGGTTGGCTTCTTCATCACATAGTTGATGTTGAATTTCATCTTAAGGTCCCGACCCAAATTTAACTCAATTATTCAATTCCTTACATCAATCAATGCTCCAACTGTGGCTAAGAAAGGTCTTCCAAAGAGCACCAGATCCTTAGGCTCTTCATCAATCTCTAAGACAACAATGTCTGTTGGTAACTCAACGCCTCTGACCTTAATAAGATGATCTTCTAAAATGCTGTGAGGGATGCTCACTGACTTATCCACTAAAACCAAAGAGATCTTACAAATTTGTAGTCTTCGAAGCCTAACCTCTTTGCAACTGAAAGTGGCATGAGGCTTATTGAGGCACCAAGGTCGCATAAGCACTTATTAAATGATAAGGGTCCAAGTGTACAAGGAATTATAAAAGTGCTAGGATCACCAAACTTTTTTGGCATGATCTTCCTTTGGATGATGGCATTGATTTGGTGAGTAAATACTACCATACCCTCAACTTATTTAGTCCTCTCCATAATTGCATCTTTCAGGAGTTTCTGGTAAGGAGGCATCAACATAAAAGCATCCAAGATGGTAATTTTCACCTCTATGTCTTTTATTTGCTTGTCAAACAAGGCTTTATACTCCTCAATCAGTCCTCCTTAAACCTTTGGGAAAAGGTAGTTAAGGTTTGTACGGTGGCGGGATGAAAGTTTTGTTCTTTTCCTAAGTTGCTAACGCTTTTTAAGCATCAGAGGTTGTGGATTTAGATTAGACTTGGTCTGGTGTGTCGAGAATGGCATCTGGCATGGGTTTTCTACAGAAGGTGGCATGTGACCGCCACCAGATCGAGTCACATGTTCGAGTGGGACCTCTGGGGTATTGGCATGGTATTCCTTGGGGTTTTGAACTGCTTTCCCAGGGAGTCGTCTAGGTGTCTTTACATGAGATGAGGAGGCTTGTTGACTTTCAACGTACTTGAGTCGAGCATTCAATGCCTCGAATTTGTAATTGAGGTCATTGTGAGATGTGTCTATTTCATGTGGACCTTAGCTAATTTTGTTGTCAACTCATTTGCTGTCTTAGTCTGTCCCTGCAGAATCTGTTGGAGCAAAACCATAACCTCTAGACTCTGTTGAGTAGGCTGGGGAGTCTATGCGTCATACCCTGGTGGTATGGTCGGACCTAGCTGAAAACTCAGGTGGTATTGTTGTTTCAGTATATATGCTTTTTATTGAACGGGTTGAGGTTTGGGTGGGTAGACTTGATCTTGGGGATTAGCAATGTTAGTGTTCTTGTTGGAGAGATTAGGATGCTAATTATAGTTGTGCACGTGTTGCTGTAGGAGAGTTTTGTTGGGAACCAGTTCGTCGTTACAAACTGAGTGCACATGTTTCTGGTGCACCATGAGCAACTTGTCTAACTTGTCATTCATAGCTCTGAATTCTTTCCTCCTCATTGTATTCAAATCCACGGTACCTCTCACGATTCTGTCAAAGTCTTTGGTATATTGTCCATCCACTTGGGCAAAGTTTTCCACTAACTCCTAGTCATTATCAACATTGTTGTTTAGGAAGTTGCCATGGCTGGCTGTATCCAACAACATGCGGAGTTTTGGTAGAACAATACAGTAGAGATTGATCAGTAGTGTTTGAGTGGTGAAGATGTGGTGGGGGCACTGAGTTTGGTACATTTTGTACCGCTCTCACACTTCAGAGAATGATTCTGAATTCTTCTGCACAAAATTAGAAATCTCATTGCGGAGCTTTGCGATCCTGGAGGGAGAGAAAAACTTAGCAAGAAGTGCAGATTTGCAAGCATCCCATCAAGTTATAGAGCCTTGTGGGAAATATTTCTTCCAAGTATGTGCTTTGTCTCCAAGAGAGAATGGGAAAAACCTCAACTTAAAGGCATTCTCACTGATTTCATTGATCTTAGTCAGGCTGCAGTGCCTTTCAAAGTCATCCAGATGACCAAGAGGGTCCTCCACAAGCAGCCCATGAAACGTGCGGTTTTGTACCATAGAGATGAGACTACTTTTGATCTCAAAGTTGTAGTTCAGAATGGCTGGAGGAACAATCCCATGTCGCTAAGTGTGACTGCTAGGTGCATCTCCTGCTCCAATTTTTCTAGATCTCCTAACAGGTAACAATTGTTCATGGTGCGTCTCCTACGGTGCCATCATCGTCTTTAAATTTGATCCATCATGGGATGTCATTTCTCCTGATTTTTCTTGTTTACTGTAGAGTTGATTATTCGACTCTCTCAACTCACGTGGAAGTCTATCAATGTTGTTCAGGAGAGGGAGAAGATTATGGCTGCCTTGAGAACATGTCTACATACAGCGGGGAGTTCAACTCGAGTTGTAAGTTCGCCCTGAAACAGACGAAGGCAAACCACAGTTAACAAGAAACTAGAAAAAAAAACTTGAGCTGAGAAAGTCTAAAATCCTAAATGTATCTAACAAACACCCAGTCAGCAACGACGCTAGTTTGGTAAAAAGATTTTACTCTAGTTTTCAAATCTTATTACTCTAAGATGTCGATGTAGTATAATAGGTATCAATGCAAGTGAGAGTGCAACTAGCAATCAGAATAGACTACTCTAATTCAAGCCAAATTAAATCAATGGTTTGTTATCTATCAACTTAAAAGATGAAATAACAAGAAACGGAAATAATAGTTAAATAAGCAAAAGATGAACCTAACTGAGAAATTCTAAAGTAACAAAACAATGGAAATCAAGTGCAGTGAAAACAACTAAGTAATGGATGACAAAAGGGTTTCTTTAGGGACGGAGATCATGGACCAGCACCTCACTTAAAGTCCCTAAACCGCTTAACAAAGTCAAATAGAGCTAATCTCTAGGAAATAACCTTATAACTATTAAGTCTAATCTTGTGACAATTAATCTCAGTAAAGCTATCAATCGACCTTATTATCATAAGCGTTTAACAACCTAACTAGTTTGAAGCAACAATTTAAACGAGTCTAATAAACACCTTAGATAATTAATCTCTTAAGCTAAGGATGTAAAATTTTTGAGGTTGTTGGATCAGACAATTCAATACACCTATCGCGAGCTAAAAGTCTAAGATCATGTTTCAATTGATCAAAAAAGGACAAGCATTAACAACAACAAAACAAAAGAGATCTATACTATTATATTCTTAAGCGACTTAGAGAACTTTAAGATCCACGCTAGTCTAGTACGTTCCCTCATAAACCCTAAGTTAACTACTCAGAAACCATGGGTGAAATAATCAAAATAACAATCAAAGCGTATGACATGATCATAAAATTAAGAAGGTAAACTAAAATGAAAATAAACTGGAATTGAATTTAAAAGATCATAAAACGAAAGTGGAATTACAAAAAATAAAAAAATTCAAAAGGTTTTTGAAGCAGCGATAAAACTTAGATAAAAAAATCTTCGTAACACAACGGAGGTATTTATACTAATCCCTCGTTAAACCTAAAAAGTAAAAAAAAAAACTAAGTAAGATAGGTGACCAACTTCGTGGCTTGAGCCGAGTATCTGTACTGTCAAAGGTGAAGTTGACTCAGCCCATCAGGTGCAGTGATTTCATGTACAATCTGATCCATTACACCGTGCTGGGCCTATCGTGATACGAGGCCTGTCAGGATTCAATCTGCTGATGCCAGTTTGTTTTCCAAGTTGTCGTGAAGCCACGTCCAAGTCATCGTGAGGCTGCGCCCGAATCTCTTTCAGCCCACGTCTGAGTCGTTGGTGACATGCATTCCGAGTCTCCTTTAGTCCATGACCAAGTCGTTGGTGACATGCATTTCGGCTCTCGTTGGTCCTTTGTGTATCTTGTCCAAATGTTTCCTGAAACAACTCCAAATGCAATGTATATGCTATGCAAATGTAGCTTATGTGAACAAACTAAAAATGACTCGATTGTGATGTAAATGCAAACAATGCATATAAGTGATAACAAATGACACCTAAAACATTCTAAAATGAGTATATATTACTGTTCGTAGTAGAAGAAGAAGGAGGAGCCTCAGCGTGATGGGCTTCACACTTTCCGATTAGGTCAGTAACAATAGAAAGAAAACAAGAGACAACAACCAAAAAATAAGAAAGGAGAGAAGGTGCACCAGACTAAGATCAAACATAGCCTCCCGAAAACAACCATTTCACCCCATTATTAAAAACGAGCGTGATTAGGAAATCCTTAGGAATAATTAGATCACAGAGAGCGTCCAGAGAGTAAACCCCATCGGAGGGAGAATTAGGATTGTAAACATGCCTTTCTATGCGGCATTTCAAATCATCGTGAACTCGTTTAGAAGAATGTTCTTCGCAATGAATAGGCCTCTCACGGGGCTACCTGAGCCCAAGTCTACCACTTTCTCACGTCGATCTGAATCTTGAAGAGCCTGAAGGATGAATATCTCATGAAGCCTCAAAAAAGGATGAGGGGTGCAAATGACCATGTCTTCAACCTCACAAACTAGCTAAGAATAAAAGAGAACAAATCAACTAAAGCAACCCAAAACGATAAAGAAATCAAAGTCAGAGTGGCACCTTTGCAGTGCTCTGAAGAACAAAATAAAGAGTGAGAAAAGCTCGGAGACATAAGAGCAGGCGCAGAGGGAAAGAGAGCGTGATAAATTCTTTCTGCAGTCAAGGACTTCCAAGAACAATTCATCTTCTTGAGCTCAGAGATGATCTCCGGCGAGAATAAAGCTCAATCAGAGTTGCAAAGACAAACAAAGAAGAAAACAAAAGAAAATAAGTAGAAAAAGAACAGAAAAAGAAGGGCGAAACAGAGCCACTAAAATCATGAAACCAGACAAGCTCATTCCCCTGCTGATGAAGGAAAATTACAGGGGAACATTCCCTAATGGTGGTAGGAGATTTTCAAATCCAAAACACATTCTCTTTTCGTATGTTGTCCCGCTCGGAAGTTTCCTAGATCCAATCAAGCCTTGAAGTACAAAAACTTGTGTAGGTTTCACCCTGGGTCTACGCAGGAGCACCTGACAAAAAGGGAGCAGCGAGCGGGGGCTCACCAGTACGTCCAACTTGTTTGAAAGAGTAAAGAGAACCAACAGTTGGCAAAGAAGCAATGAGTACAACTAACCCAAAGCCATCCAAAGTTTCCATATAAATAAGATAAGTAACTTAGGGAGAGAAAACAAAATCTTGCAGCAATCAAAGTAAAAAGTAGACACAAAAACATACTACACCAGTTTTGATAGCAGAGGAGAACTCAAAAGTTTAATGGATTCAAGAATACCACTGCAAAGCCTCAATCCATCTAAGTTATTGACGGACATCCTTCGACCCTTTCCCATGAAGTAGCAGGGAGCGGCGAGCAAGGAATCCGAAGACATTATTAATAAAAGGAACTTACGGAGATAAAAAATTGAAGAGTTGCACAGAGAAAATCACTAGAAGAAAAAAAACTGAAAGAAGAAATTCCAAATGATTAAGTACACCGAGCCGCGACATAATTTAATACGTGAAAAGATGGTGAAACAATAGTTGCAGCCAATGCGTGTTTTGAGGCATCCACTATCCTACATGCTTTTGAACATGCACGCGAGAAATGACTTTCATCGATATGACACATGAAAAGATCTAATAATCGATTTTAAATTAGAAGAAAATCCAAATTTTGCAAAAAATATAAATAAGGAAAACGAATCGCTTCATTATCATCTTTCGCTCAAATAAGGAAGTTGGAGCTACTGTTAATGGATATGCCACAAACATTTTTGGCCCATAAATGAAATCTGTCGAAAACACGAAATGGGTTTAGAAGATATGATAGTCAATAAAACATCAAAGGAAAAGATCACATACTAAATTAGTGTGCTACCAAAAAAGGAAACAGTATCCGCCAATTCAAAAAGAAATGATTTTTATAGTAACGAAGACATCAATCCCGCATAACCTGAAATAATAAAAGAGCAAAGATTCCTAGTAGATTTAGAGTGAAAAGAGATCAATAAGTACCGCGCAGACAAAACTAATAAGAGAGAGTAATATAATAGAAGCACTTGATAAAAATTAGCTAATCCTTAACTTAAGAAACAGCTCGACTTTTAGCAAATAGATCATTCTTCTTTGTATGTGTGAGCTGAATCATCTAAAATCTTATTCTTATTTTTGATTGTTTGTTCACACATAAATACCAACCTAATGAAAAGATTTTAATTTTTTTAGGAACCATCTATGAATTGTCAGCAATTTGTGAACGTTTGTCATGCTGCTAGAAGTCTATAAACTACATTCTCTTTGTGATTGGCCACTCACACCAATTTTGTTCTTCCTCAAATTTAATAATCTATATATGATAAAATTACAAGTCAATTTTCTAAAATTTGTCTGTTTCTCCTATTAATGTGCGGCATAAGGCTCAAAAACTAATTCTTTAATTTGTATGGGATCGACATGCTATTTCCCCCCGATAGTTTCAAAAGTTTGTAGATGTACCCAGATCTTTGGCTCATTAAATTTCCCCCTCATGTAAGTTTATTATATTAAATTCCCCCAGTGTTTTAAATCCGGTTTAAATCGATGGAACCAGTACCAAATCCTTCGAAGTTTGAAAATAAACCAAACCGGGATCCATTTAGTGAGACAAACCCGACCCATTCTTCTTTTTATACCCAACCCATTTCTTTCTTCTTCAATAAACCTGTGATACTCGATTTTGATTTTCAGAACTCTCGATTTCTTCTATTTTCTTAAAAAGTTCTTAATTCTTCTAGGTTTGTGATTGCAATTTTCTGAGAGAAAAGAATGAGTAATCAACCGGGACAATCTTCAAGCCACTCGAAATCTGGGGTTGTGGAACGAAACATCAACTAAATTCCGTTGAAGTGCTGGTGTGGCTCCGCCATTGTATTGAGGACACCAAAGTCGGAGTTCAACCTAGGTTGACGGTATTATCATTGTCACTAGGCATATGTTAATAAGGTATGTCTCTTTTTTTTGCTTTGAATTGATTGGTATCGATGTTTTTGTTGATATGTATCAATGTTCAAGTTGATCTTTTGTGTTTAGCTGGCCATTGAAGAACGCTTATTCAAGTGGATGGATGACGCTTTGATTAATGAGATTGAAAGAATGAGCTGTTCAATTGAGAAGATGGAGAAGCATTTGATTGATTTTGATTACAACAGTCTTGAACATCAAAAGAAAGAACTTGAACAATTGCAATTGAAGATGGAGATTGAGTTAGCTGAGAAGGTTGAAAGCATTGTTGTTGAATCCGAATGAAAAATGAGAAATGGGTTGTTGCATCTTTAGTTTTAGGTGTTATTGCCATTGTTGGGAACATGAAACTATGAGATGCTTGTCGAATTGCCATTGTTGGGATTATGAATGTGTGTGGGTAGCTTCTTTTATGCTTTCATTGTTATGGCAATGGTTTGTTCTAATGCTTTTGTTGAAATGTTTATGTTTTGAATGACAATGGTTTGTTTTTATGCTTTTGTTTCTAATTCTGTTGTTTTTTAACTAGGTATGAGTTGTGAATCCATGTGCAAGTCTGCATTGGATTCTTACAATTTTGGACAGATAGATGCTTTGAATGACTCCACGAAGTTGTTATCTACGTCTGCACAGCACGGTCCGACCCTATTGATAACAAGGTTTTTCACCTAAGAGATCAAATAATTGAAGCAAAGGGTAAGCAATGGGATTGTCGAACCAATACTTAGGAGTTGCTTGTAATCAATCTATCTATTACTAGTTCCTAGTTCAAGCAACCTATCAATCTGTCACAAAGATAGGCTATGTTATCTAATGAGGTTGGAATCTAGCTAATAGGACAAAATAGGCTAGAGGACAAAATAAAAACAGAACTTAAACATTTAAAACAGAAAAACACATAGAAAACAGAGGAAGATAATTGCAATGAATAAAACTAAGGTTAAAAGCATAGGTCTAGAGGATAGGGAGGGTTTGATTGGAGGTAAACTCGCCGATCCAACCTCGCCGAGCTATATAGAGCGATCCCTAGACCAGGACAGGCCTAGATCAACCCGTTATCACGGTGAAGACCCCTAACCAATCCGGTTGATCTATTACGGTGCTAGCCACGATCATACCAAATCAGAAGCTTAAAGTTCAGCCCAATACATCTAATAGCCGACCCACATGCTAGATATCTCCTTTGTGGATCAAACCATCACTCACATGGCACTTGGTCTCCGATTCCTTTGGCCCTAGCCTTAGGTCACAGCCCAAAACAGATCTCTCTTGATTAGGGAGAGATCAGGCTTAAGCCTAGCTATGTGGAGAAGAGATTGGAGTTATATCATGTTTGCACGGCGAGGGAATCGGTTGATTCACTCAGATCTCTCTATCCTCGAGATCCACAAGGAACTACTCACGTCTCATGGCTTGAGAATGGAGAATCAGAGGAGATCTCATTTGCATAAACATAAAGAACAATAAAGTAAAGAGCATAAAATAAAGATGAAGATCAATCTAAAATCATTCCACTAAAACTTAAGCATAATCATCAAAGTACCTTAACAAGCATAAAAGAAAGCAACAACAAAATAGAGACAGCTTTTTCGGCTAAAACCACAGGTAAAATGATAAGATAGTGATTAAGGGGTAGTTATAGTGTCATTTGCATAACCCTAATGGTCAACCTGACCTAAGTCGGTCAACTAGAAAGCTTGCCCTCAGAATCTTTGCGCAAGCTTGGGCACCGAGGAGAGGTTCTGGTTTTCGCCCTTGGGAATTGAGGTCGAGTGAATAGTCTGAGTGTAATGGATTTGTCTTCCCTCGCAACAGATAGGTTGAGGCTGGTGACTGAGGCATCTTTTCCTGAGCGTTCTGAGCAGTCCTCGCCCTGCGATCCGCAAGACAGCGATCCGAGTTTGTGCGACTTCTTTTGCCTAGCAGCTGATCCAATCATCCTTAGCTCCATTTTAA
>OVBA01003277.1:0-28844 GCA_900406435.1 Lepidium aucheri | reverse complement strand
CAAAGAGATAAAGATAAGACCAAATCATGTGACAAATTATCTTAACAAATGCTACTCTGACAAATTAATTAGTTAAAATAAATTGACAAATCAAAAAATCTAAAATTTAAAATCTCTATTATTTTATTACAGAAACTCTTATTGTTACGATTTTATTATAATAGAAATATAAGTTAAAAATATTTTTATATTAAAATTAAAACAAATTAGTAATAATATGTAAATAAAATATTATTAATAATTAGTTAAACGAATTTTATTAAATACTTTCACGAGATAATTTTTTAAAGTTTATTATAAAATATATGAATCTGTTAACGTAACTATTTTTATTATATATAAAGATTTGGATTAGAAATATCTTGATACAATATTTTTTGATGTTTTTTATTGCGTTGATCAATAAGATTTAAATTAAGTTTCTTATTAAAATCCAAGAAACTTATTTGTTAGAACAAACAAAATCGTATTAAGGTTCTTATCAAAAAAGATTTATTTTAAAAGAACCAATGAAAATCAAATCTTAATTGGTTAAAGATTTCCTTTTAAAACCAGCAAAAATCAAATTTTAATTGGTCTTTCTAAACCAACAAAAATTAAATCTTAATTGGTTAAAATTTTATTTTTAACAAACAAAATTCAAATCTTAATTGGTTAGAGATTTTTTTAAACCAACAAAAATCAAATCTTATATGGTTAAATAGATGTTGTGATAATTGTGATATTCAAATTTAATATTGAATCGTTTGAGAATTGTGATAATTTTCCTAGGTGGGTAGGTCTTAAATAGATATTGTTTATTAGTTTTCCTATTAGGATTAGGAGGATTGTTTTTAATAAATATCGATTAGGATAAAGATATAATTATGATAATCTCGTAGGCGAGATAATCTTATAATTAATTAATAAATAATATTTAATCTAGATAATAATAATAATTAATTAATTAGTTATATAATCTTATCAGAATATATTTGTGTGACAAATCAACCTAGTCCAAAACAAACAAGATAACACTGTATTTAAGTTAATGCTATACTTTTATTATATAAGAGATACTTGCTGAATTAATTAAAATATTAATAAATAAAAATATGTGTCAAATTGATACAATAAAACAAAAATATGCATGAATTTATAAACTTAAATGAATACGAGTTTAAAACTATATATATATATATATATTAGTATATATTTGATCTTAAAACTTAAATAAATACAAGGTCAAAACCCTAAATAAATACCGGTCTAAAAATTAAGTTATAAACAAGTCTAAAATATAAATGTAGATGAGTCAAAACGTAAGTAACACGAGTCAAAAAATTTTATATGTAAAATTGTAATGCATCAAAACTTAAGTAAACAGAAATAAAAAATATATTTCATGTATAACATNAAAAAAAATATATTTCGTGTACAACAGATATTGGTGATCACTATAAATTTATTTTTAATATATCAATATATATATATATATATAATTAAGTAATTAATAAATTTACACATACAAATCAAACCATAAAAAAAATAAAAAATAAATAAATATTACCTTGCACGGGACATCATCTAGTATGGTAATAAGGTAAAACCGAATGAGTCTTGAAATAATAATTTTGGTTTCGAATGATTGTTCTTTATCAAAGGAAAAGGAAATTATTCAGAACCGGAATCGAATACCCAAAAATAACAAAAACTACGAAAAAAGTAACGATTTGGTTCTTACATGGAATCGAAGATAACCAAAGTTATCTGATATTATAACCGAATATTTTTTTGCCAAAAACCAACACCGAACCAAAATATTTAATTTTGTCAGTTGTTATGTCCAGGCCTCTTTAAACCAATCCCGTGTACATTAAATTGATTGGTATCAAAATCTTCGCATCGAACCAAACTCAAATAATCAATAAACAAAGCTATAACGAGCATGTTTATCGTTAATACAGGTTCTTTTTGGTTTTATGCAGTAAAAATTCCATATATTCTAAGTTATAGTTTCAGTTTTAAACAAAACCGAGCCCAAACTAAACTTAATTAAGCAAACCTAAATTCGGATATAACCGAAGTGAACCAGATTTTAGTCTTGGTTCAACATTTGGCACGAAAAATGATTGAAGTTTACATATCAAGTCCATACACCGTTTAGACTAGTCCAGTTCAAACCACAAAAGAGTACGAAAATCTAATGAAGAGGAACAGAGTAGTTAATCTCACATCTATCTCAGTTAATGAATACGAGAAGCAACGCTATAAGAAACCACGCCTTGATTCCTTCACCATCCTAGGCTTGCTTAGTGGTGAAACCAGCGATTGTTTCTGAACTAGCTCTCGTACCTGCAACAGAATGTCACTAGGAATGGCCATCGACCCGTGTTTCTTCAGACTTCCCTGCAAACACACAACCATTTACGTGTTCATTCTTAAGCCAAACTTAATTATTTTTGTTATATAGAAGTTAAACATATGTGGGAAGTTCTAACCATTCTCATTCTGTTTGAAGAAGTCTGAGCAAAGCATGCTTTTCGTAAATTTCGCCATTTGTCCTAACAGAAGGGACACTTGTAACTTAAGAACAAAAACTAAGAGAATCGAACATATTGAGAAGAAAGAGTTTAAAAAGTTTAAGCTGAACCAACCTTGAGATCCACAGAGGTACGATACGAGCATGATGAAAATGAAAGCCTTCTGATCTCAGACCATTTCCCTACTCCATATTTGGACACACCTTCGACTAATGTCTCAACTTCAGAGAGAGTCCAAGCTCGATGATGCTTCCTTCTAATTGCATTTTGCGTTAATGGTACATCAACGCAATTATTGTTATCATTATCATCTGAGCTATCTCCAGCTGAGTTCACGTGCTCTAGCTCCATCATGTTTTGATCCACCACAGCGAATTTTGGTTTCACATGGTTCTTGTAGCTCTGATAATTAAAATTGCCAAAGCAATGAGCAATTGTATCATACTTTAAATCTAAAATATTATGGTAGATGACGAGACAAAGTCTATTTACATACCATCTCCACTAAACACCTAAAAGTTAGAGAGAATGATACCTGTTTACTCGAAGTTATTCTTTGACTAGATAGATTCGCAGTAAATGGATTATGTATTAACAAAGGTCATCCAACTTTTATAGAAATGAGTTTGAGTTATTGAAATGCTAAAGTGACTTACATCTTTCTGGATAGGGCCAGACGCAGATTTGAAATTTGAAACTCCCTTCGTGTCATTGTTCAACTGAGATGTCCTTCTTTTCAGGTTACTCTCTATTGGAGTCGCTGTCACCTCCCATGATTTGGAATGAAATTCCTACAAGATGTTCAGGTCAAATAAATTATCCTTACAAGATAATTGCTTATTTTATCTCTTCTACCAGTGTAACAATAGGCATAGCTCTAGCACAGGCCGGATAAGTGGAAAGATTTTGATAGCTCATACGTAAAGGTATTGGGTTAGTAAAGATGTTGAAGAGAATAAGCAAGAAAGACAAATACCCCAAGAGCCATTATGTTTTCTCTTGGACGGCTTCTCCTGACATGAGCAACATAGGGAACCTGAATTTTGGAACCAGCAAGGGATACCATCCTGGTGACAACAACTCTCCCTCCTGAAGAAACGGCTTGAATGGACCTCTGATCTTTTGAAGAGATCATTGACTCGTCATGTTGCTGTTTTTCATCAGTTACTGACATTTCTTCAATATATCTCCTAGTAGGCTTCCTAACTCTTTTCGCAGACCTATGTTCACCTTCAAAATCTTCATATCCAGAATAATGGTCCACAAAAGTTTCAACAAGACTATGCCCAAAATCATTTGAATGTCCTTTTATGCAATCAGGACTAGATGGTGTATCTTTGCGATTAATAGCTCTTTCTTCATCTACCGTATTCTTGCCGAAAGCGTCAGTCATATCATTATATTTATCTTGACCACCACCTATCAGTGTGTTATTCTTAATTTCCAGGCTAGGTGTTGGAACAACACACGAAGTAATCAGTCCCATTGTGATCCTCCGTTTAAGCCATTGTTTGTCCTTGCAAGTAGTTTCACGACCAAACGTGGCTCTGAATGTTTCTTGTAATGCTTTAATTGGAAGATTATCCAAACATATCTCGCCTGCTACTCTGGAAAACTCAGGCTTTGAGGCAGCAGATAACAAAGCAGGTTCTTTAGGACTACTTATAGCATTTGAGTATGGTGACGCATCCGTAGACTGAATCATATCGGATCCATTTGACGACAAACAAAGGGGTTCCTGCAGCAAAACTTTGGATTGGACTTGTTCCTTATTCCCATGTAGCTCATTAGAAATCGGTAGTTTGGTATCTGGAAGAGCAAAAAGCAACTGAGATCCAAATATTAATTCTTCTTCAGACTGCAAAAGTTCCAAAGGTGGAGTAAAATTAATGGATACATCCATCTGATCCCAGATAGTTATACAGGAGAAACAATATTTGAAAGTTCTGTTTTCACAATTTGAAGAAAGAGAACAAACCTTAAGTGTAGAATTCATATTATCTGTATATGCTTCGGCAGTTTCCGACTCAAATAAGCCTGGATTCGATAGCTGAGTTAGACAAGGAAATGTTTCGCCAAGAGGCACAAATGATTGCATACAAAAAAAAGAACTGATTGTCCTACATCAGATAGGGAGAGCTACAGATACAAACACATATTTACACATAACAGACTCGTCAGACCTCAGACATTGCAAGTAACTCGAACAGTACCCTTTTCATGTATTCCTAAGAAATTCTACTATCTTTCCGTATATATGATTAGTCCTTCCTCTATAAATATAGGAAAAATAGAAAAATTACATAACGTTAGAGAGATTAGGAGTTTAGGACCAACCTTCTACATTTTCTAGCTGCAGATACTGAGAAGGTGAACCTTCATCGGGAATGCACCCCTCAGTTTGTTTAGTATCTGGTAAAAATGGCATATCATTTTCATTATTGGCAAGCAAATCCTTGACCTCCAGCATTTCTTCATCAGTTGCGGGAATTAGTCTCCCATCTCCTGCAACCTAATGCATCGAAATAGCCAATCTCAAATAAATTACTAAAAGGCTAAAACTTGTAGTCACAGAACTCAATATTCTCAATTTCAGAAATAGCCAAAACATCACAGTTCCCTGTTTGGGCATTCTACATACACATTTATGACTTGTGAACATACCCGAACAAGCTTGTACGCAACAGGATTTCCAATTTGATTTGTTGAAGAAAGTGATCCATCTCTTCTCTGAATATTACCGGGTTGAAACATCTCTCCATAACCTTCCACAGTTCCGAACATTGTTCTCTTTATTAATCAACCAAATGCAACTTCAAGCGTACAGACTGAAATCACCAAAAACAGGAATTAGCAAATAAACATACTTGCTCAATATATCTTTAAACATACGAAAAGTTCCTACACATTACCATATCCAAACTCAAATTCTAGTTTCACTCTTAGAAACCTTTAAAGAGAGAAACAACACTAGTACATCTTCAAAAAAAAAATTCAAATACGAGCTACCCATTTCCATATTCCACTGGAATTTGCATGCTGTAATCCTCACAATCACGTTATTGACAGGTTCTACTGAGTTTAACAAGTAATACCCTTTCACTAACAGACCCAATATTGAATTTCAGGATAGATATATGAAAAGCTACAAAAACAGTGCAAAACCCAGTAACGAGTACACCAGAGAGTTACCATATAAGTAGAACGCGAACGGAAAAGAAGAAAAACTTAAACTTCCCAGTGAGGTCGAAGTATCATCGGAGAGAATTCTCGAAGGTGAGGCTTCTTGACTAAGCAAAAAGTTTGGAAATTTGCAAAATTTTGTTCTGCTTTATTTTTTTTGGTTTTGGCTCGCTTTCGACTTTTTCCCCTGATACACATTACACAGTGCAATACAGGTCCGGATTCCAACGATTTTAATTTACTCGATTACAGAATGCCATTTGGGATCCGCATGGTTTTGCGGGAAGCTCCGAGATGCTTCCACGTCAGCAATTGACGAAATATCTGCCGAAAAAGAGCGAACTACGTTCCGTCCCTACTCTCGTGCACTACAACTGCGTGCCGTCTTGCACTTCCGGATTCGAATTACGTGTCGTCTAAGATATAACAAAAATGCACCCATGTAAATCTCGCACAGACACTATATACAACAAAACTCTACAATGATAACAATGGAGATCAAAAGGGAGAAAAAACAGAAGATTCATAAACCGAAATGTGTAACTTTACAACAAGTTTCTTTAATTTGGTTGAAGAACTGGTGGTTTTCACGATCTTTAAATTTGAACAACAAAACAATTGAGAATGTATATCATTTCATCAGAGATTCTACAGTAGTAAACCTTCTGCTTTCCCCTCAATCAATTAGCTCTGAATCTGAATACAGAATCTACGATGATCAACTTTGGTGTTCTTGGTTATATACTAACCGGATCTAAACCTCTTCTGGTTAGCTTTTCCATCAGATTTAAAAGTTCCACTAGATTCACCTTCTGAAGAAGCATCCGCTGATCTTGCAAAAGAATGAGAGAGATCACCATAAAGGCTAGCTACTCTTCTGATATTGTTGTTGAGCTCTTTAATCAAACCAACGTTTCGACTTAAGTTATCTGGTTGTTTTGATTCATGGTTCTGATTGATCTCGTTGATCAATAGTCGGTTTTGATCTAAAATGTCTTGAACATCCACGAAGCTCTTCTGGAAACTCTGCAACAATTTGCCATCCATATTGTGCCTCTCTCCAAATCCTGACATAACATCTCCTTCCATTCTCGGCTTTTCGACCAAGATCAAAATTTTGATTGATCTTTTCTTCCTGTAGATTGAAGTATCATTACAATCAAAACCAAGCCAAGAAAAGGATTCAAATTTACATAAAGGATAAATCTTCTGAGGGAAAATCTTGACTAGAAATAGTTACAATACATATTCTATTCTTCATGCGTTGACCTGACCCTATCTAGATTTCAGAACTCTAATCCTTTGATCTCACAAAAGATTCCATTAGTACAGGCGTTTCCAGTGACATACCAACACGATTCAACAGTAAAAAGTCATGAATTGTGTAAAAGTTGGGGATAAAAAACAAGATTTTGTTCTTATGAACCAAGGGGGAAAGAGATCTAAAAAGAAAGAAGTAAAAGCTGTTCCACAAATAGTCTTAAAAATTTCACAAAAGTAAAAACAGATTCAGATAAGATTCACAATCCTCAATAATTCAAAAAACCCAAAATCAAGTTAAATTGCATATCTATAAGCCCTAAGCAAGATACCAAAATTGAATACAGCCCAGAATTAAAGAGAGTTCTGATTTAGTTTCCTTACCTCCGGAAGGAGAAAGAAGAAGCTCCAATGACAGATAAGAAATGGAAATCGAGATTATTTTCTCGGGAAAAACAAAGAGAGAATCCTTCTTTTTCACCGATAATTTATATGATTGGTCACTGTAAAAAGAAAAGGAATCTATTTTGTCTTGTGAGACAAAGATATTTGAGCGAACGAACCTTATGATATATTTTTGTTTTTTTCTCTTAAAAAAAAAAAAACTTTCTGCCTGTACTTGCTCTGAATCTCAATATTTGCAGAGATACAGAGGTTTGAGAAACAAATCTGACCCGAAATGTAAGACCCGACCCAGCCCGTAATGTTTCGTGCTGTTGTTTGTGGCAATTATGGTTGAACAGCATGTCGTTTAAATGGAAAATAAACGGCAAGAACTTTAAGAATTGGGTGATGAAAGAAAATATAATTACCTCCCTAATTATTTCAGAATCGATCTCGTCACCAAGAACTCGGAATGTCTTTTCTCTCGATCGTCTTCTGATCCCGCCATCATCATCGCCTAACTTCTTAATCTATAAATTTCAAACCTCTCCGACGAGAATTACGTGTCGCCGGAAATCAGCTGACTGACTAATTTACCCGGCGAAGATTGTCGGTTGACCTAAACTTAAACGAATACCTCTGGATGGTGAGAGATGGATTCGATTGTATGCACAGCACTGGAGGAAATATGTTGTCAGGGAAATTCAGGGATTCCTCTCGTTTCTCTTTGGTCACGCCTCTCTCCTCCTCCTCTCTCTCCTTCCGTCAAGGCTCATGTCTGGAGAAATCTTCTCGTGATCCCTCAACTTCAGTTCAAGGCGAAGAACACTGTGTACGGGCCATCAGATGCTTCCATTCAACAGCTAGAAGACGCTCTTAGACTTGATTTGAGGATCATCGCGAATGAGAAGCTACGAGGTAACTTCGTTGGCTTGTACGATGCTCAGTCCAATAACACGACTATTTCCGCAATTCAGCGCCGCGTTCTTGAACGCTTGGGTGTTGCTCGGTAAGCATATTCAATATTCTCCTCTAGTGCTTTATTAAGAGTTATGATAAAGTTAATGTTGCGTTTACTCTTAACTATAATGTCTGTTAATGCAGAGGCAATGGAGTTGCACAAAATCATCTTGCTAAAGAGTTTGGTATAGAAGGAAGGAATTTCTTCTATATTGTGAAGCATCTTGAGTCTCGAGGTTTGATTGTTAGACAACCAGCAATTTTGAGAACAAAGGAAGTTGATGGCGAAGGGGATTCGAAAACCACCTCATGCATTAGCACCAACATGATATACTTAAGTCGTTACGCCAAGCCTCTGGGTTCCCAGCAAAGGTTTGAAATTTGCAAAGAGGACTCTTTGTTCGAGACACCAATGAAGGAGCATGAGGCTACTACCACCGGAGATACTTTACTATCTGAAAGTACAAAAGAGGATACGCTCATTAAAGATTTTCTACCGGCAATGCAGGCAGTTTGTGATAAGCTTGAAGAAGCTAACGAAAAGGTTAGTAAGTGCAAACCGTTTCGTTTATTTATCAAGCTGGGGCGTTCTTGCTCTATCCTCATTCGCGTGTAATGCAGGTTCTAGTCGTCTCGGACGTTAAGCAAGACCTTGGTTATCAGGGATCACATTCAAGGCATAGAGCTTGGAGAAGTGTAATTTATTTTTACCTGTCATCTTACTTTTCATACTTAAAACTGAATATCATCAAAAGTAAACTTAGGAGGAAAAACAGAGTTTCAATAATTTGCCAATTTTAACTCTCAGTTTTTATCTTCTGATTGAAGCGTATTGATATGTATTTTAAATGAATTTTTTTTCTGGGATAACATCAGATTTGTCGCCGGTTGACAGATTCTCATGTTGTAGAGGAGTTTGATGCTGTGGTGAACAATAAGGTGAACTATAACCTGCATTTCATGTCATCATTCGTATACGTTTCACTACATATCCTGGCTGATTGCTGTATTTAGCATTTCTGTACTGTTTCCAGTGGATATAAAACTGAATTTTCATGTGAATTGCCCTTCTTGCAGGTTGAACGATGCCTCCGTTTGTTAAAAACATTTTCACCAAAAGAGTTTAACTACTCTGGAAAAAAGCAACTACTGAAATTTGGAAGGAGTATTCAAAAAACAGAGCAAACTTTGGAGCTTCCAATAGATAATCAAATGTATGATATGGTTGATGCTGAAGGATCTAAAGGTTTGGCATTGATGGAGGTATTCATTTGTTTGGTTTGGTGTGCAGTTTTTTGGAGAAAATTGATAGAGCCGTAAATGTTTTTGGTTAGAGTAATGTCATGACTGAAATTTTTTTGAAACTAGAAAAATTGGGAGGCTATAATGTCTATTAAATTGTTATTTTTACCAGGTGTGTGAAAGACTTGGAATTGACAAGAAGAAGAGCTATTCTCGGCTTTATAGTATTTGTTCAAGAGTCGGGATGCATTTACAGGCAGAAAGCCACAAAAAGACGAGAGTATTTCGTGTTTGGACTTCTGGTAATGCTGGGTCGGAGTCTTCTGATCTGTTTCCTGGTAAAGCTGAAAATCTTAGCAGGGCAAATAATGTACCCAGTAATGATTGTAGCATACCTCATGATACTGGTGGAGTGGCTCAGACCTCCATTGAACACAGTCTTGCAGTCTCCGATGCTGAATTTGCTACACCTACAAGGTTAACTGATTCTGAAACCAATTCAGGAGTTTTCCACTTTGCTACACCTGGAAGGTTAACTGATTCTGAAAGCAATTCAGGAGTTCCTGATTGCTCCCCTTCTGATGCCAAAAGAAGAAATGTGCTTACATATCGTAACTTACAAGATTCATTCAATGAGATCGGTAATAAGGTTGTTGGTGCAGCATTGGAGTCCCCTGATTTGGCTTTGTCAGAAATGAATCATCTAGCGCTAACGAAGCCGGCTAAACCAAAAGTGCATCAACCTCAGCCGATTACTGTTGAAAACTCTCGGAGAGAACGCAGAATACTTGAGCGCTTAAATGTAATTAGTGTTCTCCTTTATTGGTTGCATGCCATAGTTTGTCTCCTTTACCCTTCCAACTGACTAATTGTTTCCTCTTTCTTGTTTGACCAAAGGAGGAAAAGTTTGTTTTGAGAGCAGAGCTACATAAATGGCTTGTCAGTCTTGAGAAGGACAGGAGCTCCAAAGTGGATAGGAAAACCATTGACAGAATTCTTAATAGACTTCAACAAGAAGGACTCTGCAAATGCATGGACGTTAGTGTCCCAAATGTAACTAACTGTGGTCGTAATCGTAGCTCTGTGATAGTTTTACATCCATCTGTGCAAAGATTGACTCCAGATGTAGTTGGTGAAATTCATGATAAGATTAGGTCTTTTGAACTAGGACTCCGTGGCCAGAACTTATCAAAGAGAAAAACCAATGAATCAATTCCTATATTAAATGACGTTCAGAGAGGTCAAACTAATGTGGATTTGGATGCACGTGCTAGCAAATCAGGAGCCATGCGAGCCAATGGATTTGTTCTGGCAAAGATGGTTCGTGTGAAACTTCTACACTGCTTCCTTTGGGACTATTTTAGCTCGTTGCCTGGTTGGGACAATGCATTTTCTTCTATACATGATCAGAAATTTGAGAATTTGTTTGCACTTGAAGATGCTTTTAGAGCCATGCCACTAGACCTATTTTTACAAGTTGTTGGATCTACTCAGAAAGCTGATGATATGATGAAGAAATGCAAACAAGTTATGCGTCTTTCTGAGCTTCCTAATGAAGAGTATAAGCTTCTAATGGATACTCTTGCGACTGGGAGATTATCGATGCTTATTGATATTTTACGCCGGTTGAAGGTAATATGAATAGTTAACTATCACTACAAGTTTCCTGTTTCAGTGCATATTTCTTAGAAGTCTGTAGCTCAATAGATAAATAATTCTATTGCCTGTGCCTATTTTTATTTTGTAGTTGATTCAGATGGTAAGTAGTAGACTCAGATGCAACGAAGTTGAGGAGAAGTATGCTAATTTAACGCATGCAATGGAGCTTAAGCCTTATATAGAGGAACCTGTGTTTGTTGCTTCTACATCCAATGTTCTGTCTCTTGATTTTCGTCCACGTATTCGACATGACTTTATTCTATCAAACAGAGACGCTGTGAATGAATATTGGCTAACCTTAGAATATTGCTATGCTACTGCTGATCACAGAGCTGCTAAGCAAGCATTTCCGGGATCTGTTGTTCAAGAGGTATAAGCTTGATCTTTTATATCATGGCTTCTTTTATATATAACAGTTGAGTCCATGAAACTAAATTTATTATAACGTAGTTAAAATATGTATTTGTGTTACACTTATATTTCTATCTGATGTCTTCTCCTTTGACTATAATTTTTCATGTACCTGTTATGTTAGGTATTTAAAAAACTGTTTCTAACTGTCAGTTCTTCTAGGTTTTTCGTTTCCGCTCTTGGGCCTCAGAACGTGTTTTGACAACAGAACAGCGTACTAAGCTCTTACAGCGTATTGCAATCAACGAGAAGGAAAAACTCTCATTCAAAGAGTGTGAGAAGATTGCTAAGGATTTGAACCTCACCTTAGAACAGGTAAAGATATGTTTTGTGTGTGATGTATATATAGTCTAGGTCACCTGCCTAGTTATCTAAAAAACACTTATTTGAGATCAGGTGGTACTTTGGAAAATAATTACTCTTATTTTCTTCAATGTTTCGGTTTGATTTCCGATTCAAAGTTTTCTCTTCTCGGGTCTACAAACGGAAACTGACCTGTATCGTTTGTCTTATTTAATCTTTTTTGAGGGGTGAGGTAGCTTATACTTTTTAGTTGCGTCCTCCAGGTTATGCATGCCTATCATGCAAAGCATGGAAGACGCGTGAAATCCAAATCCAAATTAAAAGATAAAAGTACTGTAGAAAGTAGCCCTTCTTCTTCTTCTGGGAAAAGAAAAACAGCAACTCTTGAAAAGACTACAGGAGAAGGTGTCAGATCCATAATACTAGATGGACAAAAGGATCAAAATTCTGATGCCATTGATGCCTCAAGCAGTGAGAATTTTCTAAATTCATTAGAGGAGGACCAAACCCCCTTATCGATGAATCAGGAACATAATCAACAAGAAAGTGCAGAGATCAGGGATTTTACTGAAGATGAAGGCCAGTGTTCTTCTATTATCAACCAGCATGCAAGTTCAAAGACCATATCAACTCCTTCACAGAGATTTTCGTGGACAGATGAGGCAGACAGGTAAACTTGACACATCCATTGAAAGTTCAGTAGTATTTTAACGTGTCTATATGAATGCTAATCAAATATCAACGAACTCATGCCTTTTATTGTCAATTAATGTACTTATGATTGAGTGTTCATTCGTTCATTCTCTAAACATTTTCCAATCGTAAATAATTTATTATGTTTGATTAATTTACACCACTGACGCAAGTAATTTCTGGTCAGGAAATTGTTGAGCCAATATGTTAAACACCGTGCAGCTCTTGGGGCGAAATTTCATGGAGTAAATTGGGCTTCAGTTCCACAACTGCCTGCACCTCCTTTAGCTTGCAAGCGACGAATGCAAATATTGATGAAGAATGATAAATTTAGAAAGGCTATCTTGAGGCTTTGCAATTTGCTTAGTGAGCGTTATGCAAAACATCTAGAGACGAAACAGAAGTGTTTACCCGAGAGCAGCAGTTCACATGTTCTTGTTCGATATATATCCCCGGCAATTGGCGGCAAGGATTCTGGCTCTGTAGAGCATGGTAAAGATTTTTGTTTTGATGAAGAAAAGTGGGATGATTTTGATGAAAAGAGTATTAGTCAAGCCTTTGATGATGTTCTTGAGCTCAAGAAGATGGCTAAGCTGGTGGCCCCTAAACGGATGAGACCTGGCTCTCGGGAATGGTCAAACAGAGATATAGTTGATGAGGTGAAACCTTATTACTTACTTTTGTTTTGTTTGACATCATCCCTAAAGTTACTTCAGCTCACCGTTATGTTTCACTTTCTGTTGCAACCCTATATATTATAAATTTACTGGAAACATATGGCATCTCATACACCCTGACTTGAAAGGTCTTAATTTTAGTGGTTCAATGCTTTTGGCAATATATGAGTAACTAAGATTATGAACTCGCAGGGGAGTGGAATGGTTCCACCTGAAATTTACTCTGACGAAAATCATAATGTGTCCGTGGATCAAGTTAAAAGTACATCTCGAAGATCTGGACATTATCCTGTTCATCAAACTTTCAAGCCTTTAGATGAAAAGGACAACGTTAGTATAAAAGTAAAGAGATCTCTGGCAGTTTCTACTGCTGTAGAACTGTTAAAGCTTGTCTTTTTGAGCATGCCTACTGCACCTGGTATGCCAAATTTGCTGGAAGAGACCTTGCGACGTTATTCAGAGAGAGACCTCTTCACTGCCTACAGCTACCTTCGAGACAAAAAGTTCCTGGTAAAATTACCTATTACTTTCCTGTTGCTGGGTTAAAATTTCTGGGTACTGCCTTTAATTATATGCTTATCGATTGTGTGAAGAGGCATATGAGTGTCCATGTGACGCTCTATTTTAATTGCATAGCATGTTTAACTTCTAAAGTATTATCTTTTCTTCCTTTTGTTGGTTCGGTTTTGCTGAAAAAACCACATAATGTATATGGTTGATGTTTGGATGATATGGTAGTGAAAACCAGTTTTCTTCACCTCACTTGATGTTTCACTTTGAATCAATTTATTTATTTGTTTAAATAAACTTAATAATAGTTGGTCGAACGTTCCAGGTTGGTGGAAGTGGTGGTCAGCCATTTGTTCTTTCGCAAAACTTCTTGCATAATATTTCAAAGTCTCCATTCCCGGTTAATACTGGGACAAGAGCTGCCAAATTTTCGAGTTGGCTTCTCGAACATGATAGAGACCTTATGGCTGGGGGTGCCGCTCTTACTTCAGAGTTGCAATGTGGGGATATTTTAAATTTCTTTTCATTGGTTTCTTCTGGTGAACTCTCTATATCTGTATCATTGCCTGAAGAAGGTGTTGGAGAGCCTGGAGATCGTAGAGGTTTAAAACGTAGAGCTGATGACGTAGAAGAATCTGAAGCTGATATGGCAAAGAAATTAAAGCTACTAGGTGAAGGTGAAATCAACTTCCGTAAGGAAAAGGGTTTCCCTGGTATAGCAGTATGTGTTCGTCGTGTAACTCTACCAACCGCAGACGCATTAATGTTGTTTAAGGATGATGAATCTCGCACTGGTGAACTTCATGTCAAGTCTAGAGATACGCATAGTAGTTGTGATTCTAATGAAATGAAAAACCTTTTCAACTCAACGGATTGTACTGTCATACCAGGCAGTCTAGGTGATTCTCCGTGGCAAGCCATGGCCAGCTTTGCTAGTCGCATGATGTCCGAATCTGAAGATGAGTACATGAGGTTATTCAGTCCTGGGATTTTTGAAACCGTTACCAATACCCTTCAGAAGGCTGGTGACCAAGGTCTGAGCATTGAAGAAGTCCACCGTCTAATTGATATACCAAGTAAGCATTAGGCAAGCTTCTTCAACAGGCTTCTACTTTCGCATGTGTTGGTGATTTCCTTCAGTGTGTTGTTATATAACCTCTGTTTATTCATGTGCAGGCCAAGAAAGTTGTGACTGCATTATAGATGTACTTCAAACATTTGGGGTAGCTTTGAAGGTTTGTCTTATTATCTCTTATTTTACAAATACCGTTGCCTGTATGTAGACGAAAGGTGCAATGCTTGGTTTACTAAGTTGTTCATGTTTACATCATGTGACAAGTAACTTGTTACCATACACTATCTTATACAGGTAAATGGCTATGACAATTTCCGTGTTGTCCATTCCTTCTACCGATCAAAGTACTTCTTGACATTGGAGGAGGGTGGACCTTCCCGAAAAGGTCAACAATCTCTACCAGTGAACTACCTAGAGAGAGCTCTTGGGGAACATAGGTCAATAGATACTATTGCTAGCGGCTACGATACTTCACAGGGTAAGCGAGGGCATGTTGGTGGGAATAGCATTCACAAGGTTACAATTCTTAACCTTCCTGAAATGGCTCAGACAAGCGGTTTGCATGAGGCATTGATCAAAGCTCCATCTGCTACTTTTGGGACGGAAGGTGAAACAAAGTTTTCAACTTCTGAGAAGTCACCTGTGCCTATATTTCCATGGGTAAACGCGGATGGGTCGATAAATAAACTTGTCTTCGATGGACTAGTTCGCCGTGTTCTTGGTACAGTGATGCAAAATCCCGGTATACCAGAGGTAAATTACATCTCCATTTTCCACCCAATAAGCTCGTACCATCATGGTTTCAAGCTCTTTAAACATACTAATCAAAATATTACATTTGTGACAGGACGAGATCATAAAAGTAATGGACATACTAAATCCTCAGGTATTATAAAAACCCCTCTATATCCCTCTCCTGATCATCTTAAAGTTCTTCGTCTTGTGTCTCTGATGACATTCTGTATATTCTTTCAATCTCAGAGCTGCACAAAGCTTCTGGAGTTGATGAAACTCGACGGGTATATAAAAGTGAGGGAAATGGTGCAAACCAAATTCACCGGACCTCCGTCTCTATTATCCGGTCTTCTCTTAACCGGTCCTAGAAAACCGGAGCTAATACGCCGCAAACACTTGTTTGCCAACTCCAAGGGACTCTTTGCCTTATAATATATTTAAATTCAGATCCCACACTCTAGTTCAGTCTAAAACTCGTAGCAATAGTTTACTAATGTTATGTAGGGGAGAATTATTATATAGTTTTATGATTTAAAAGTCAGCTTTTTGTTGTAATTGTATATTATAGCTTTAGGTTTAATGGTTGGTCTAATGATTCATTATTTTTCTAAATTCATGGTTCCTCATCCATATCTCTATACTCTGTTATTACTAGGTGATTCAACTAAATGGTCTGCTATATGTTTTAACTAAAAAAAAATATAATCTGGTACGAAAGTGTTCACAGTTACACATACAGTACAGTATCTATTCTTCTCGATCATCTTCCGTTGAAGATTCTGACGTGTACGGTCCAGATCATTTTTTTCTCTCTTTCCCTTTCCCACTGGGATATAAAACAAAAATAATATAAGCAACTTTCTGGGGAAAATTTTACGATTCATGAGAGAAGAAAATCGACAAAACTTCTCTCAACCAAAAACACTTATCATTCACACCTGGTTTCTCTAATGGCGGAACCTATTCCTTCATCTTCTTTGTCACCGAAATCTCTACAATCTCCTAATCCTATGGAACCTTCTCCTGCATCGTCTGCACCTCCACCTGCATCATCGCAACAACAACACATGACAGCTCCGATTTCTAATTCTGTGAATTCGGCGCCGTCTCCAGCTATGGCGGTTACGGCTACCGAAGGTTCTGTAATTCAGAACAGTAGTAATAATAACTCACAATCAAACATCGCGTCTCCGAACCCTACTTCGAATCCAACCGTTGGAGCTCAGATCCCGTCGCCTTCTCCTCTCTCTCATCCCTCTTCATCTTTGGATCAGCAAACACAGAGTCACCAACTCGGTCAAACTCAGCAACAAAATCAGCAATTGCCTCAACAACAACAGCAACAGATTATGCAGCAAATCTCTTCATCTTCGATTCCGCAATTATCGCAGCAGCAGCAGCTTATTCTTCAGCAGCAGCAACAACAACACATGAGTCCTCAGCAAATTCCGATGTCGAATTACCAAATACCTCAATCTCTTCAGCGATCCCCTTCTCTTTCTCGGCTGAACCAAATTCAGCAACAGCAGCAACATCAAGGTCAATACGGAAACGCTTTGAGGCAGCAAGCTGGTATGTACGGAACTATGAACTTTGGTGGCTCAGGTTCAGTTCAACAGAGCCAGCAAAATTTGCAGCAGAACCAGCAGATGGGTAATCCTAATATGTCGAGAGCGGCTTTGGTTAGCCAAAGCGGTCACTTGCCAATGCTTAACGGTGCAGCTGGAGCAGCCCAGCTGAATATCCAACCCCAATTATTGGCAGCTTCGGTACCAAATTCTTTCTTTACTCTGTTTCCCCATATTCATTCAATTTAGACTTCATATTAAATTATCTTTCTTTTTGTAGTTCTCGTTTTCTGGTTCCTGTAGAAAGCAATGGTATTAGTGTCAAATTGTAGCTTTTTATATATTTGCTTTCAATTTTGAATTGAATCTTGGGACTCGCTGCAACAAGAATGTTGATATCTTGGATAAAGCTGATAACAAAGTATAGTAATGGAGATGACTGCAATTGTTTTTTTTATGAATAGGGTTCGATTCTGTGGTTTCTTCTATCGTGTGAACAAAATCATTTTCTTGACAAATGAGCTTTCCCTTGTAGCCGAGGCAGAAATCTGGCCTGGTTCAAGGTTCGCAATTTCATCCAGGAAGTTCCGGTCAACAGTTACAAGGGATGCAAGCAATGGGAGTGATGGGATCACTAAATATGAGTTCGCAGATGAGAGGTAATCCTGCTCTCTATGCTCAGCAGCGACTCAACCCGGGGCAGATGAGACAGCAATTGTCACAGCAAAACCCTCTTACTTCACCTCAGGTATGAGTAGAAATGTTGTATTAAGATTCCGGGTTCCCCATTTACCGCTCTTTCTTTCAAATTGTGAACTTGTTCATTAGCTATTTGTTACATGTCACAAAATGATTTCTGGTGTTGGTCCCTTTTCCTTCTTTTATTGTTCCCCAGTCTTAAATTCAAAGTGATCCATGAGATGTTGGTCGCTTAATCACTTGTTATTCGCTTCCAGAGATTTTCCCAATATCTGTAATTGGCAACTAAAATCTTAATGACGCTAGTAAAACTTGCGGATTTACGTATTGTAAAATCTGACCTATATATATATATTTATATTTATATAGAGGCACGAATACAGCTATGATGTGCAAAGTGCAAATTCCTGATCCTTTTGAAGGCATGCGTTTCTTTCTTTTCAAGTTAAAAAAAAAGTTCCCTGAAATCTGATGTACTTGGAAATATTTTGTAATCCATTGTCTAGGTTCAGAACCTTCAGAGAACATCCTCTCTCGCATTCATGAATCCTCAGCTATCTAGTCTGGCCCAGAATGGACAAGCTGGTATGATGCAGAACTCCTTGACGCAGCAGCAATGGCTGAAACAAATGTCTGGAATAGCAAGCCCCAACTCATTTCGACTCCAACAGAGTCAAAGGCAGGCTCTACTCTTACAGCAGCAGCAACAACAATTACCATCTTCTCAGTTACACCAATCTTCTATGTCCTTGAATCAGCAGCAGTTGTCACAAATACTACATCAACAGCAGCAACAATCACAAATAGGCCAGGCTCATATGAACCAATCCCAGCAACAGCAACAGCTACAGCAAATGCAGCAACAACTACAGCAGCAACCACAACAACAGATGCAGCAGCAACAACAAATGCAGATTAATCAGCAACAGCCATCTCCAAGGATGTCGAACCATGCAGGACAAAAATCTGTCAGTTTAACAAGTTCACAACCAGATGCTACACAATCGGGTACAACAACACCAGGTGGTAGCTCAAGCCAGGGAACAGAAGCAACAAACCAACTCCTTGGTAAAAGAAAGATCCAAGATCTGGTTTCACAGGTGATTATCCCAATTGCAGTCTTTAGCTTGTTTTGTTTCACTTCTTTTTGTTCTCGTTTGAAATTAGGTGTCATCTTGTTGTCTTGTTGTAATATGATGTTCAGGTGGATGTACATGCTAGATTGGATCCTGATGTTGAAGACCTCCTTTTGGAGGTAGCGGATGACTTCATTGATACGGTTAGAAGCTGATATCCGTAATTCAGTATTAGATATTAGTAATTTAGTATTAACTAAAGTTATTCGTGTTATATATTAGTGGCAAACTGTCTCTATCTAACTGTTCTTGATTACAGGTGACCTCTTTCGCATGTAGCTTGGCGAAGCATCGTAAATCATCCATATTGGAGCCCAAGGATATATTACTCCACCTAGGTTTGTACTCCGGTTTATAATTTGGGTGCTGAGCTGTGTTCCTTGTAGTTGCTATTTTTACTCATTTTGCCGTTCATGCAGAGAAAAACTTGCACTTGACAATACCTGGATTCACAACTGAAAATAAAAACCAACCAAAATCAGTAAGTGATACTCTCTAAGATCATACTATATGTGAATGTGTATCGCTGCCTCAGTGTCCAAATGATTAGTCAACTAAACATTGATCTTGAGTTAACAACTTGCAGGTGCCAACTGATCTCCACAAGAAGCGGCTTGCAATGGTAAGCTAATACATATCCATTACGTCGCTCTGTTTAGAGTCAAATTTAGGACCTCTCTCAAGTTTAACCTTTTTTTGGGTCGCCGCTCAGGTGCGTGCTTTACTAGAATCATCAAAACCGGAGACGAATGCAAACAATTCCAAGGAAAGTATTAGACAAGTGATGGTGAACCCGAATGGTCCAAACCATCTCTTAAGACCATCACCAAGTTCAGAGCAATTGGTTTCGCAGACATCTGGTCCTCACATGTTACAACACATGACACGCTACTAGATAATAAACTTCAGTAGAGAACGCCAGAACCAGCTGTGGTAAAACACTTACTACTATGTTTCTCATAATGAAGAGAAACCACAAGTGTGCTCCTCAACGTTTTGCTTTTCTAGGTTTTGCAGGAATTAACACCACCTCTATGGAGAAACATCAAACATTAAAAAGAGTGAAGGCACAAGGAGTCAAAACTGTATGTATTATATATCATTCATAAGTCTTATAGGTAATCAATAATAAGAATTTTTCCATAGTTGTGAGTTTTTACTTTTATTTTCAATCTGTAATTTAAGTAACCCACTTCATTAAGTCATTTGACGACTCAACGAGTTCTCTGGTTATTCCGGGTTTTCTGCAATTGATGTGTTCATAGATGTCATATATTCATATTTGGCAGATGCAGAAATTAATTGTAGAGAAATCGAAATCAAGGATTTAAGACAAATGATATAATAAAATTATTAAGAGTAGTTGGTGCTTCAATGTTAACAGCGTGTCCGATTTCTTTGATTATCTCTAAACTTGAACTCTGTAAATGCCTGCAAATATTTGTGTATTTATATTAGTTTTTGACATGTGCCTTTCAACGAATATGTTTATTTATATATAGCAATATATTTACCTTTGCAGTCGATAAGCATGCTTTAAGGGAAATACCTTATCTTTGTCTCCCCAAACGATTAACGTTTTCTGAAATATAAATATTAAACTAATCACAAAGTGTAGTTTCTTTATTCATAGAATCAAATAATCCATATTGTTTTCCACAAAAGAACCAAAAGTTTGAAGCAAGCAAAGAAGAATAGTGTTTTTCCACTCTCCCTAAAATTGGTTACTTTACACATAAAACAATAGTAACGTAGGACAGTTACGCGTTCTCTGAGGCGATTTTTGCAGTGATTTTCTCGGTGGTTTCTCGGCAGTTTTCTAGCAATTTCACGGTGATTCTGCATCGATTTCCCGTCGTTTCGATTCGGATCTCAGTGATATTCCTTCGTTTCTTGATCTTTTGTTGTCTCACGTTTAATCTGAATTTCTTCGATTGCATTTTTGCTCTTTGAGATTGAGCTCTTCGTCGCTCTGTTAATCCGTCTTCCTTCTGATTGGGTCTTTTCGCCGGCTTCCATGGCCGAATCACCAGCTCCTGGATCCTTTTTGATGGCTCCGCCATTGTTTTCAGATGTGGATTTTCCTACTCTGCAAAAATTTTCTCCTATTCACTATTCTCCTAAATTGGACTGTATTGCTCATGATCTGTCTTCTTCCCATGTTGATTCTGACTTGCCTCTGATTCAGGGTTCAATTGCTTCTTCTGCTGGTTCTCCTTCTGTTCAGGCTTTGCTATCTAAGTCTTCTTCTGCTGAGGTAGTACCTTCGCCTAAGCTTGTGACTGATATATCTTCTCCATCTAAGGTCAATAAATCTCTGGCTTGGACCTCAACTGCTCCTATATCTTCTTCCTCTATTACTGATTTTGGATTAGTTTCTGAGTGTTCTATTGGAGTTGTCAAGGTTAATGTTCCTGATATGGTGATCAAAGATTGTGCTCCTCTCTGGTCCAAGTGTGTAATCGGTTACTTCATTGGTGAGGCTTCTCATATTGGCTCTTTCCATGCTACTGTAAACCGCATTTGACAAAATGCAAAAAAATATTTGAAGATTTCTGCAACCTTTATCAAGCCTACGGCTGTTCTTTTTTGTATTGAAGATGATGTGATCAGAGCTCGTGTTCTCCGGCGTCAGTTCTGGTACATAGGTGACAAGCCTTAATTGTGCAAAGCTGGACTCCGGAAACTTCATCTAATTCTCCTGAACTGTCTTCTTTACCTATTTGGGTTGATCTAATTCATCTTCCAGGTCATCTCTTTTTTTTAAAGGGATTAGGTATCTTGCTAGTCACATTGGTAAACCTATAAGATTGCATCCATCTACTGAAAAATGTTAGCGATTGGATATGGCTTGTGTGTTAGTGGAAGTTAATCTGGAGAAGGAGCTTCCTAAGTCCATTTGTGTGGCAGAGGGTCTGTATCCTGCTTCTCAAATTATGATTTCCTACCCGTGGCTTCTTCCAAGGTGTGATTTATGTAAGAAATGGGGTCACATCTCTAAGAGATGTTCAGAATATACTTCTGTGCCTTTACATCAAAGCAAAATTGCAGATCCTTCTGCTTCTTTCAAACATATTATTACCCTGAATAATACTGATTATGCTCCTATTGTGCCTTCTTTGGGTGTTTTGCCTGTGACTACATCTTCTTTTGGAATCATTGAAGATATTATACCCTCTCATGTTTTATCAATAGTATCTGCTCCGAAGGATGTTACTCCAGTAACTGCTTCTTTTACTCCTACTGGTGATGATCAATTGATCCGGCCTACTCCTCGGGAATCTGGTGATGGTTCCAAGTCTTTTGACTGGACCACCATCAGAAAACCAAGTCGTACCTCTTCATCTCCTTCTATTCCCTCTATGCTTCTATCGTATTCTTCTTGTAATGCATCTCTGGTTTCAGGTTCTCCTTCCTGTTTTCAAGTTTTGGATTCTTTACATGATGAGGGTGATATTTTGGAGGATCATGTTGATAAAGTTCAAACCTGTTCAGCTCAGCTTTCTTCTCAAGTTCCTACTATGAATAGTATGATCCAGGACTCTAAACAAGAAGCTCGTACTAAGGCTACGAGTATTAGGAAGTCCTCTCGGATTCTTGTTAGTAAATCTCTGGATTTTCCTGCTGTGATTGCTTCTTCCACATCTAAGAAAGCTTCTGTTAGGAAGCAATGACTTCTTTCTTCAGTTGGAATGTGCGTGGACTCAACAAACCACGCAAGCATACTGCTATTCGCAACTGGATTAATGAATGTTCTCCTCTCTTTGGCTGTCTTCTCGAAACAAGAGTTCCTAAAGATCGTTGTGTGTCTATACTTGGTTCTTGTGCTCCTTCTTGGAGTGTTATTACTAACTATGATCTTCATCGATTAGGAAGAATTTGGTTTTGCTTTTCTACTGCTGTTCAGGTCAGACTTTTGGCTAAAACCTCTCAACACATATCTTGTGTTGTTACTGTTGTTGCATCTGGTCTCCAATTTATTTGTACTGCTATCTACGCTTCAAATTTTGCTGGTGATCAACACGATTTATGGAACGCATTGTCAGCTCTCAATGTTACATATTCTCACCTCTCTTTGCTGTGGATTCTAATAGGCGACTATAATGAGATTCTATCTCCTTCGGAGCACTCTAATCCTCTTACTTCTTATGATGTTGGGATGAGGTTTTTTCAAGATTTTATTTCAGGGAATGATCTCACAGATTTATCATATGTTGGACCACTTTTTACGTGGAGCAACAAAAGATCTCTTGACCCTGTGGCTAAGAAGCTTGATAGAGCTTTGGTCAATTCTTCATTGCTATCTATGCTTCCGCATTCTTAAGCTAGTTTCGAAGCAAATTGTATATCTAATCATTCCCGTTGTTTGATCAGACTCTTCTTCCCTATATCGGGTAATCCAAAACCTTTTCACTTTTTCAACTTCTTGATTACTCATCAACATTTTCTCCCTCTTGTTGTTGAATCTTGGTCTTCTTCTGCACCTTTATTCCACTTTCGTTATGCTCTTCATATTTTTCATAAGAAATTGAAGTTGCTAAAACCAATTCTTCGGTCTCTAAATAAAGCTCAGTTTGGGAACATTCCTCTTCGAGCTAAGACTGCTTATTCTGATTTATGTTCAGCTCAAGAGCAACCTTTACTAAATCTATCTAATGATTCTTTTGCTGCGGTTGTTGATGCATCTTCTCGTTGGCAACAATTAGCTTATATTGAAGAGTAGTTTTTCAATCAGAAATCAAGAATCAAGTGGCTTAAAGAGGGAGATCAGAACACATCATTCTTTCATCGTGTAATTTAGTCGCATAATGGTCGTAATGCCATTCGTCGAATCAAATCTGCCTCTGGTGATATTCTCACAGATTTGTCGGAAATTAAGCAAGAAGCTGTAAGTCATTTCTCCACCTTTCTTCAGCAAAATCCTCCTGTTTTGCATCTGGACTTGTCTTCTCTTATTGACTATGCTTGCCCATCTGATTTAGCTTCTACTTTGGTTGCTGATATAAGTGTTGAGGAAATCACTGCTGTTGTATTTTCTATGCCTTCTAATAAGGCTCCAAAACCTGATGGGTTTCCCGTTGAGTTTTATAAAGCTGTTTGGTGCATTGTGGGTCACGATTTTGTTATTGTTGTACATTCTTTCTTCATTTTCTGTTTTTTGCCAAAATCTATCAATGCCACTGCTATTGTTCTCGTTCCCAAACATGTTGATGCCATCTCTATGAAAGACTATCGACCTATAGCCTGTTGCAACCTCATCTATAAGGTCATTTCGAAAATTTTAGCAAATCGACTTAAGAAGATATTGTCTGATGCTATGATGCTATCTCTCTTAACCAGAGTGCTTTTATTAAGGATAGCCTCTTGTTAGAGAATGTCTTAATGGCCACATAATTGGTTAAGTATTATCATAGATCCTCTATCTCCTCCTGCTTAATTGACATAGCAAAGGCTTTTGATACTATTAACGGGTCCTTTATTGTTGATGTTCTTGCAGCCATGAATCTTCTAGACCTATTCATCCGTTGGATTTATTTGTGCATCTCTACTGCTTCGTTTTTAGTCTCTATTAATGGAAACTTAGAGGGGTTCTTTTCAAGTGCTCGAGGTGTTCATCAAGGTTGTTCTTTGTCTCCCTACATATATGTTATCATCAACAATGTTTTGTCCAAGCTTTTAAATCAAAGTGCAGAATCTTCTGTCTTTTCTTATCACCCGCTTTGCAAGGAGGTCAAGCTTACTCATTTAAGCTTTGCTGATGATATCTTAATCTTCACTGATGGTTCACGTCATTCTATTCAGGGAGTTATCTCTGTTTTGGAGCAGTTTGGTAATGTTTCTGGCTTGCGCATTAATATGGATAAATTATTAATCCTTTATGCTGGTTGTAACCTCTCCACTATTAGCTTTTTTGGTATTCCGATGGGTTCTCTTCCCATTCGTTATTTAGGTCTCCCTTTTACAACAAGATCTATGACCACTGCAGATTATGCTCCTTTTATTTCTCAGATCAGATCTCCCTTAACATCTTGGGCTTCCAAATCTTTATCCTATGCTGGAAGATTACAATTAATTTGCTCGGTGATTCATAGTGTTGTTAATTTTTGGTGTGCCTCTTTTCAGCTTCCCTCTAAATATCTCAAAGAAATTGAATGTCTTTGTGCTGCATTTTTATGGTCTGGTTCTCCTAATATCACTTCCAAGGCTAAGGTTTGTTGGGCTGATCTTTGTTTGCCTCGTGAAGAAGGGGGTCTTGGCATAAGATCGTTAAAGGATGTATTTCGTGAATTCTCCTATCATTTGATTTGGCATATCCTATCCTCTCATAACTCTTTTTGGGTGAATTGGATTAAGAAGCATCTCCTTCGTTATGCTTCGTTTTGGGATATCAAGGCTGGCTCCAAAGGTTCTTGGGTTTGGAAAAAATTACTGAAGCGCAGATTTGAAGTTTACCAATTTTTAAAAGTCGATATTAATTCAGGTTTGCAAACACACTTCTGGTTTAATAATTGGTGTAGAATATGAAGGCTTATTGACTTGGTTGGTGATAGTGGCATTCGTTGCTTTGGTCTTTATCGGTCCATTACTGTAGCTGCTGCATTTGAAGATACATCTTGGCAAAATCTTTCTGTCCATCGTCAGTTTCCTCATGTGTTGGACATTATATCTCGATCTCAGGTTCCAATCCCTGATTCTGGTCATGACTGTTATCTTTGGAAGCACTCTACCGACTCATATCTCCACTCTTTTTCTTCACATTTAACCTGGAATCTGATTCGACAACGTGGTACTTGTATGCCTTGGGTTCGCCTTGTCTGGTTTTCACAAAGCATTCCTAGACATTCATTTATCACTTGGTTGGCTATGAAGAATAGACTTTCTACTAGGTCTAGAATGCGATCTTGGGGACTGAATCAATGTTGTGTGTTTTGTGGTGATATTGAAGAATCAAGAGAGCATTTATTCTTTGCTTGCTCGTACAGTTTCTCTGTTTGGTCTACCCTTTGTAGCAGACTTTTTGACAGAACTTTACCTTCTGATTGGTCTGCAATTGTCTCTTCTCTCTCAGGTTCTCACTTTAACTATATGGACAGAATCCTTACTCGTCTTGTTTTCCAGGCTTCTATATATCATGTGTGGCGTGAAAGAAACTCCAGGATTCATCGAAAACCTTGGATTGCGGCTATAATTGTTGCCCGTACAATTGATAAGCAAATTCGTAACATGATTCACTCTCTTCATTATGTGTTTTCTCGTAAACTCCATCTTCTTCTTCAAAGATCGCTTGAAGTTAGAAATTTTTAATTGCTTATCTGCTTCTTTATTTGTTTCAGTTTTCATAATCTTGTTTGTATATAAACTCATTTTTTGTTGAATATAATTTTCACATTTCAAAAAAAAAAACAATAGTAACGTATCAGCCACACATCATCATGCCAAATTATTGTAATTATTAATTAATCTTGATTATCAAAACTAATTAACCAATTAGTGACCAGGGATTCGTTACCTGTGATATTACAGTTAATTCAGCTTCTTCTTCTCTTTCCATCAAGTTCTTAGCCAACTCAACAAGCTCCTCTCTATTTTTCTCATACATTACCTATCAAGTAAAATTACACGAATTTCAAATCTTTAGGGTTAATAATAAATTAACAAACAATTTCAGGGGTATATTTGCAAAACAAAAAAAATAACAGAACATAAAGTTACCGTGATAAACTGAGAGAGGACAAAATCTGGAACCCAATCGACGAACTTCAAACCAGTGTTCATAGAGATCTTAACAAGCATTCGTAAATCCATCGGAGATTTCGGAACAAGAATCTTCGAACAATCTCCGCCGTGTTTTTTGATTTCCGCCGTCTTTTGTTGTTGTGTAAATCCCACTCCACTACTCACAATCACTAATTTCTCCACCATTTCTGGCCATAACTCAGCCATTTTATACGCCACAAATCCACCGTAACTTATCGAATACAACGAGGTTTTACTTCCTTGTACGCAACCTAATTTCTTCAATCCTCCGATGATGCTTCTCGCTTGAATCTCGACGCTTCGTTCTGTATTCTTCGTATGTGATTTTCCAAAGAAGAGTAAATCGGGAATGAAGAGATTAAAGGATTCGGAGAGTTGGGAAACTTGATGAACAAATTGCCATTTGGAGTTTCCTCCGTATCCGTGTAGCATGACAAGATCTGGTCGAGAGATTCTGCGGTGGCCGGAGATCCAGAAATGTACGGTGGTTTCTCCGTCGTTTAGATCGACGGTTACGGGTCGGAGATCGCAGAAAACTAAGAAATACAGAGATAAAAACGAATCGGCGAGTTTGATGAGTATGGGAAAATGAAACAAACAAGAAACTAGGGTTTGGAAGAGAGTGAGAACGATTGAGAAGTAACGAAGAAGAAGATAAAAGAGCTTCATGGACTCCATTTTCTTCTTTACTGTCACAGAGAAAGGAGGCGTACTCAAAGAGAAATAGAGAATGCTTTTGAAATTGGAATGAAGAAGTTTGAAACTAGAAGGAAAAAAAAAAAAAGAAGTTTGAAACTATTCCACTTGTGAAAATTTAGCCCAAGAAAAAGAAAACTATTCCACTTATGGTTTTTTTTTCTAAGTAATTTCATTTATTTTGGATTAAACGTGGCAAAGTGCATGTTAAGATTTAAGAATCTTGACATCTAGCTAGATTTATAATCCTAGATTTCAATTTTATATCTTTATCTAAAAATTACATTATTATGGCATGTTAACTGAAATTATTCGACACCTTAACTTATACAATGAAGTGTTGAATAGCATGCTGAATATGGTTTAAATTTTAGTATGTTAAAAAGATTCAACATATTGAATCAAGAGAGAAGAATCAAAATTAAATCATGTGATAGGTTTTAATTGGATAGAAAATCTAATTTTTAAATAATATAAATATAATGATATGTATTATATACTTACATGGAAGAGAAAGAAAATCAAGTAAAATATTTTAATAACGGAGGGTGTTAATTAGAAAAACCAATGTATATTACATAGTCTAAAGCCACAGGTCTACAAATGTAACTGATGTCCAGTGTGTAGTGTCTGTTTGTCATCTTCTCTAAGTCAACACATAAGCCCAACTCTCGAGTAAGTCACTAGCTCTTGTTGGTGAATCTGCATCGTTGGATCAGAATCAACCTAACAAACATGAGTTTTATTTTACCCGTTGGATCTCCATAGATAATTTCTAGGTTATATATGTAAGAAGGTAGTTTGAGAGCCAAGTTAGGTCACAACCCAATATCACATAGTTGAAGGCCCAACTACGGATTTGAATTCGAAGTTAAAACCTTTACAGGCAACGCAAGTCATTTAAATTCTCATTCAAATCTTATTATATAAAGAAGGTTTCTCAAAATTAGTAATTACAAGATTCTTCCACGTGTCAAATCCAATGATCCAAATTTTTCCTGAATATATTTATTTAAAAAAACTAGATAAAATATATCTTTAAATAGATTTCTTCAATATTCAGATAATCCTAATCAAAAAAGAATTCCTAACATAAAATAAGTTTTGATCTAAAACGAAATTGGAAATATTACTTGTTAAAAAATAATTTTAACAAAAAGTAATTCTCATTGTTAATCTTATTATATAAGAAGGGTTTCTCATTATTAGCAATTAACATGAATTATCCACGTGTCAGATCCAATGATCAAAAATTTTCTTTGATTTATTTATTTTTAAAAAACTAGATCAAATATATCTTTAAATAGATTTTTTCAATATTCAGATATTTCTAATCAAAAAACAATTCCTAACATAAAAAAAATCTTAATCTA